>JPKC01000041.1:0-10087 GCA_000750925.1 Pseudogymnoascus sp. VKM F-4518 (FW-2643) | reverse complement strand
ACACGATCGCCCTTTGCCAGGCGAGTGGCTTGTCCTCCAAACAGATCCTCACGCCTTCTGCGACGATGTATTTATCGCCATCACGCCTGATGAACGTATTCAATCCCAGTTCCGCGTCCGTCATCAGCGCATAGCCAGTAATAACCTGAATAAACCGTTCTGGCTCTTTGTGGATGTCAAATTTCTCGGAGCTGTATGGGCCAGATCTGTCGAACACCCAAAGCCGCATCACGCTTCCGCAGATGGTAAAACCAGGCACGAATCGCCGATCCGGTTGACTTCCAAACACCTCCCGCGCGTAGCCTGCCAACTGTAACAATGTTTTTGTAGAACCATCCTCATCAGGATTTTGTTTGTGTTCCCCAATGACGAGTACATTTGACCAGTCGTGCTCGCCGTTCGGTAGGGCATCGTTGGCGGGGCTGAGGAAAATGTCAAGCTTGCGATCAGCCTCCGAGCCCCTCAACACTTTGTTCGCTGATGTGAAATACTGGCGGTCAAGTCCGCTGAGAACAGTGTCCTGGAACCTCATGAACCACTCAAAAAAGGAACCTTGGGCTGAAGGCTCTGGCCAACCGCTCCAGCGACCTTCAGCATATTGGTGTCTCGAATTTTCGTAGATATCTCTTGTGTTGTTCGTCCAGACCTTTCCTTCAAAATATCTCTCAAAGAACTCCCCAACATCGTAGTAGACGCGCCCTGTGAGCTCCTCAAGGATTCGCTGGTCGACTTCGTCGTGTGTTTGCTCGATTCCCCTCTGAGAAGCCGAGCTGGATCGTAGCGGCGTGTCGAAGACGGCTTTCTCGAAGGCAGTCGGAGGTGTTGCGGGGTTTGTTCGCGCGACTAACTCAAGCACAGCATGCCAAATATCCAAATCATTCCAAGTTGGTGCATCAGGTTCGTTCCTGACAATCTGTTCCACTAGAGGAATGGCTGATGTGATATCCAACAGGTTCGAATCCACGCGACCGTATAGTATAGCAAGGTCACCGGAGACGGTCCTGTCCGCTATTCGGGAAGGAAGGGTACGAGCTGCCGGTTCGATCTGGAGAGCTTGGATAAGGTCGAGCACTAGGGATTTAGCAACTACATATATTAGCTAGTGAATTGGACACATCATTGAAGTTGAGCCATACCTGCGGTGGCAGCCGTTGAAAAGACAGCTTGCACTACATTGGACGACGAGGGAACATCAAGACCCGAACGTGTCGATTCAAATCGGCGGCGGAAGGTAGCTAGCCGTTCTTTGATCGGATTACATCTGATTTTGTCAAGTTCTGAGGCTGTAGCCATGACCGTAGATTGAAAGTACTGTATGGAGTATTGACGACCGCGATGCAAGTTATCGCGAATTCACTTGACCATATACTCTGATTACGTAAGGCATGTTGATGGGGAGAAGTTAAAAAGGGACCACTTCGGGATAAACCTGACCCTAAATATAGTCTTCTTTTGAGCTCCATTCCTGAATGAGGAGGGGCTGGTCCTAAACTGGTCCCACAGAGTCTAGACAGTGGGGCCTTATAGTACACACCCTTGGCAGCATAACCTTGGCATCTTACCAGCCCTACTGTGGTTCGATCTTGTCGCACCATCCATATACCGACCGGATCTTGCATCGTTGCACCCATTGGCATTTGATAACTCACATTCCCACAACGCAAGCGCCTGTCCCAATTCAACACCACAATCTAGGTACAATTCTGCCTTCAGATCCAAAGTCACAGAAAGCTAAGCAAGACAGGAAGCGATTCCAAAAACTCCGAGGTACTCAACTTACGATGAAACTAAGATTGAAGCCGAAATGCTGACGATTCTCATGCAAGGCACCTCAACCGACGTCTATACAATTCCGAAGGCCAAGGAAGACGCCAGACATACCCCATCTACTGAACGATGTATTCGCCACATGGCGACTTCGTGGTTGTTCGCCGTTAGCATCCCAACTACAGAACCTCATCCGCCTCAATTCGCCTGACACGTCAAATACTCCAACGGACACCATCTGGCGGCTTTTACGGGATGGAACAGTTCTACATCAACTTCTTTCCAAATGGGTGATAAAAATCACCCCTACGATCGTGGTAGATAAATCACGCAGGGTGAAAGCGCGTAAAGAAATATGGCTTGTCCGGTATATGAAACGTTCGATCTCAGAAGCTTTGAAAGGACCCTTTGGCGAAGAGCTTGTGTGTTATGGGCCAAGCAAAAAGAGCACAAGATTCAATCATGATCACGAGAATGGCTGAAACATAATCAAACAACATTGTGTATGCATCAGAAGTTGAGTACGAGGAGACCAGCAAATCAATTCTGTCCTTCAAGCTATAAAAACCTCTGCATTTGCATAAAGATGTGGGAAAACCCCATGGGAAAACCACAATCGAGGAAGCTTGTGTCTCCTTTCATTCCCTAGTCTGCGTGTCCTCCTATGGAGCCTTCAAACTGTGCTTAGCTCGTGTGTTCTGGGGGAGGCATAACAACTTACGTGGCTAGTTGCACAATCACGACAACTGCCTGTCGAGTATTGGGCATCTCGATCCTCATACTGGGGACAATTTTTTCCACATGACGAGTATTTAAGGAACACCCTATGTCCACATCCAAACAACAAATAGTCTGTCCAACACATGGTTCGTAGAAAGATGCCGATGATGTAAGTAGGGATAGTGGCTGTTAACAGAGCTTATGGTGTTCGTGGTGTTCGTATTTTCGCAGGCTGTGAATAATGAATAATGATGAGCATCTTGTCGGAAGAGCTGGTCTTTATAGACAGCTGTTTGCATGCAAGCCTGTCGCAAGGTTGTAGAAAAATGAAAAGCAGAGCATACGTGGTGTGGCTCACTCTGTACCCAAAACAAATATGAAATGAACGACACGAAATGAAATGAAACGAGTGAAATGAAATGAAACGAGTGAAATTGAAAACAAAAAATGAAATAAAATGAAATGAAATACGAGAGCGGGTCTTACCGTTGCCAAGACTGTTGGGGATATGTGAGAACGGTACCGCAGCCTTGAGCCTACCTATGGGATTGCCAAGCATTTACCCGAGCCCACAGTATAAATTGGGGCTTTCCCAATAGAGTAGATTAGGTAGTCGAATCAACCCCATTGAAATACCTCCAACAAAGACAAGCTTTCTATCTAGTCACGAGTAGCGCGAACCTAGCATTTCATATACTCCATAATCCAGCGTAAGATCCAGCGTAAGATCCCGAATGGTTTGCAAACGGTTGCTAATGGGTAATTCGCAGGATGTCTCCCCAGCCGATCACGTTTCCATATCCCATCGACAAGTCTTCCGCTGTCAATGTTGACTTCAAGGGCGATGAATATCTTTTACGCTGGGACGGTGACTGGAAGAAGCTACCAGATTTGACACGGTTTCCAAGTGTGGACGACGCTTTTGTTTCTCTAATACCGCATAGCTCAAATGTTCATAAGTTATGGACAACGTCTCGACTCTTGAAATATGGAGCGGATTCCCATATAAGGGCTTTGGATTATTGCACAGACGGATTCCCAATCTGCAAAGTCGCGATAAATGATCGTCAAAGACGCTTACTTCGGGAGGAGTTCGCAATTGTCCGGCATTTATCGTCAAACGAAGTTCCTGTTGTTCGTACACATCGAGAGCCATTAGTCGATGAACAAGGCATCTTTGGATTCAGAATGGAGAGACTCGTCGACATTGATTTAGCCAATGCAGCGGAGTATATACACGAGATTGAAAAGGCAATCGAAGAAGTGCATCGAGGTGGTGTTGTGCACCATGACATCTCTCCAAGCAATCTAATGCTGAACCAGGAAGGGTTCATTACTGTCATCGACTTCGGTCGGGCTGGATACATTGGGCAGGAGGTTCCTGAAGTCTTTAGAGCAAAGGAGAATGAGATTTTCTCAGTTGATTCTGACAACAACGCTTTAAAAAGAATCATCGGTATGTTGAGCACCTTCAGCGATGAATCGAGTTTCAGCGCTTACTCTTCTTAGATATATACTCCCGCAAAGGGTGCTTCAGCTCACAGCACTTTAAAGCTTGAAGTAACAGGGGTCAAGAAATATGCTGAGTGTCATGCTGGGAGGTCGACGAATGTCGAGCAATGTCGTGGGGACAAGCTTGTTGAGCTTTAACTTTGCCCCGCGCAAGGTTGTTCCTGTAATGGTATGGAGAGTATTATCATCCAAAGTAGTAGGCATTCACGGAACGGGTTGCTATGCCCGACCAGCAGCAAGGAATATTTCAAAATCAGAGCCACTAGTATCAGTGCCATTTAGCATGCTCTTACTTGTGTCATTGTGGCCCCAAAAATCAGGCAGAATCAGGCAACAACATCCTGAAACCTGGGATGGATTAGTGTAGTTTCGTACGTAGAATTCCGGGGCCACGGCATAAGTAAAGGCCGTAGCCCCATAGAATTCATCAAGTTTGGTTCGCGCTCGGAAATCACACTTGTGTGTCGGTAATGTCACGTGAATTTGTAGCCCCACTGGGTAGCCAGATTATCCCAAAATCTGGTAGCTTCGGAGATTGTGCATAAGTTCAAGATATCCAGTTGACTAAAAGGCGGAACAACCAGTTAATATTACAGTACTAGAAAATGTCGTTTGAGCGTCCTGTGATGTTCTTTTCTCTGTACGTATTTCGTTTGCAGCCTGAAAGGCATTGAAGCCTGATTGCACGGTCACAATTGGTTTAAACAAATCACATGGTATTAAGCCCCACCACTTGCGAAGTGGACGCCGTCACGTCCAGTCTT
Source organism: Pseudogymnoascus sp. VKM F-4518 (FW-2643) (assembly GCA_000750925.1). Classification (NCBI taxonomy): domain Eukaryota; kingdom Fungi; phylum Ascomycota; class Leotiomycetes; order Thelebolales; family Thelebolaceae; genus Pseudogymnoascus; species Pseudogymnoascus sp. VKM F-4518 (FW-2643). The sequence goes on along the minus strand of JPKC01000041.1, from coordinate 5,324 downwards.
CCGTACATCAGCATTTCCCCCTTCGATTTATTCATTCCATCTTGTTCTTTTTATTTTCGCCTTTACCTCCCGCTATCCATCACATTTAACATCTATTTTGCTCTATCGAATGCGCAGAGAGTGTCTCTGGCTTTCGAAGACTCGGACGTCACCTTCGCCTTTTGCGCAAATAGGCCAATCTCTACCAGTACCCCGCAACCCAGACCAAGGTATAATAGGCAGCAGCTTCGTGTGGTTGGTGAGAGGAGAGGGCTCCAGTTTGAGTAACCTTACCCCGATGAGCTCAGAGCTCTGACTTTGACGCCACGGTGGAAAATCCATACCGGATCTCGATCGATCGAGAGGAATAAAGATAACTGCCTGAGTCACATGTGAAGTGAAGTAAAGGAGTGAAGTGAAGTGGAGTAAAGTGAAGTGAAGTGAAGTGAGTGGAGTGGAGTGGAGTGGAGTGGTGTAGAGAGGGAAGCGAGAAGTGACGAACTTTTAAAGACTGCTTTCTCACATATAACAGCAGAGGTAAGGCAACAAAACCATGTCTGCCTACTCACCCCAATTCGAAACGCGTCATTCACCGCCATGCTTCAGAGGCAAGATCGTCCCATAGCCGCCTACACATTTGCAATTTTTGCTCTTGTACTTTACTTCGTCGACACATTTTTTCAGTGGCGGACAGCGCACAAGAAGTCCCTGGTGTACTTCCGCTGGAAAATTTCCATTGGGGCAATCAGCTCGGCATGTGTACTTTGCCTAGTACTTTATGTCGAATTGGGGTCTAGCTGGGAAATGGGCCTCTGGGGTTTGCTAGGGGTGTCAATTCACATCGCTCTCTCCGTTCATGTAAGGGCCTCCCCGCCGTGCTGTTTGATTTTCTGACAATAAGTAGGCCACAGCAATGTGGAGAGTGCTTCAAAGTATGGAAAAATCACCAAACCGAAGACTTCTGTTTTGGTTCATCATTACCGCTGCTGGCACAGTGTCCACATTGAACGGCACAGCCTTTATGTTCATTTTCCTAACCTCCCGCTCACGGGATGCTTGCATACTCTTAGCCGCAGGCAGTTTCATTGCCCAGTGTTGTCTACCCGGCATTGCAGCTATGATGCTAATACGGGCACGAAAGGAAGTACTCGAGCTGCTTGGCAGGAAGATTTGGGCACCTATATGCTGTGCAACCCTTACACTCGTCGCCGCTGGGCTCTCTTTGACGCTCCTCAAGCTAGCTCAACCGCCAATATACTTGTTCTCTGTAATTTCTCCATCATTGTTCAGAAACTTGTCTAACTATACCAGGGTGAGCTAATAATCGCTTGCGTCTCTGGCAGTATGTGGGTTGCTCTGCAGGCGTACAAGCTGACTGCCTCTGGCAAAGGAAAAATGGCGAGTGAGGAGAGGGCGGTGCAAGATGGCAGAAGTTCGTCAGGCTCCGGGTCTTTATGTTCATATAAAACCGTCATAGTTGAGGGAGAAGAACACTATAAGAGGGAAATAGTCGCGTAACTGGTCTCGCAGTAGGGGGCTTTTGACAATATTCAGACTCTCTTACCAGTACTAAATCAATTGCAGATCTTGCCGTTTCTTCTGTTACAACGATCCACCCTCATACTCTGATTTATGGGGAGTCGTCTGAAGAAGATTCGACCATATAGTCAGATGTGGCGCTTGTTGCTTTTCCCACTAACCATCTTGTACTTTTTCCGTGCTGCGTTTACTTCCAATTGCTTTGTTTCCGACATGGTCTATCTCAAATATGTTTCACCGTGCGTAACCAACCAAAGAATTCTGCTACCCTCATACTGTCTCGATCCACTTTGACGTTTGGAGGGCGAAAAGAAGAGAGGCTTTGAGAAGAGAAGTAGAGGTTTCTCGCTATTGATCGTTTGGAATAGTAGGCGGTCCGTAGGATGTGAAAGTGCTCCTGTTGTTACAGATCTGGAACGCGGCACAGAAAGATAATGGTCGACGAAGTGGAGCAGGAGGGCGCGCCCTGTTGGGGACTGGTTTCAGCAAAGTAGCTTGGAAGTTTTGAGTGTAATATGGACATCGTGAGGTATCGTTGAGAATCCTCCGATCCGAGCCATTAAGCGCTTTGTTTGCTGCCTCAGGCATAAAAATGTCAAACTTTTAAAAAGAGAGCGTGCATCATAACAATTTGAGATGTTGGCTATCGAAATGAGCTTCCCCTCATCGCTGCGCTTTCACAACGAGGTTTTTGCTTGGGCATGCGTACGTTGAGAACTATGATTCCCGACGGAAGCTTCCCGAAATCTGCATAGATATTTCAGGCTGAAAGGTGTTGAAGCCTAACAGCAACTGGGGTCCGTGGCGGATTGCCGAACAAGTCACGTGGCAGTGAGCCCCGCGAACCAATTTCTTCTGCGAACAGGAATCTCTCGTGATAACGATGACTTGACTGAGATGGCCGTTACCTTCTGTTCCGTACGTCAGCATTCTGCCACGCCACTTTTTACGTCTGACCCATTTTCTGTTCGCCAGACCCATTTATCTCCTTCTATCCATCCCATTTAGTACATGCGCAGAGTGCCGCGGACTTTTGCAGATTCAACTTCATCATCACTTGCAGCGACCTCGCTCTTGAATATCCATCTAAGGCAAGTACAGATGAGACTCTTCATCCGTCATGCAGCTGTTGATATTATATAGGCAATAATCCCTACGATCTCCATAATCACAAGTCCACACACTGCGAAGCGCAACAATCTCTGTCTAGCTCGGACTTACAAGCAAGACGAGAGGTAGTCCAGAGTAGCCTCTGCCTGAAAACCAATTTTCTCGAGGAGATTCAGCCCTCAACATAGTGTGCAAAAGCAGGGCGAGCGTGCTGAGTGATCAATGGTAGGCCGCTTCGTCTGAAAGTATTTCTCATCTAATATACTGTTAGTCTTTTCGACCTAGCCCTCTCGATTCGTCTATAGACTTCCAGGAGACCGATAAGATCGATGTGGAGTGGATATATGGCAAGGAGCAGCAGATATACTTTAAGGAGTGTAAGGTCACTATCTTCGTGAGAGACAAGAACGGGAAGAAGGATAATGGGACAGTGTGGCCCGAGAGGAGTGGGCAGTGTATTGTACCATCAGGCACTGACCTATACTGTTTTGGGGGACAATTGAAGGTGGAGTAGCACTGTGTGCAAGGTGGTCGCATTCTAAGTATATAGTTTCTTTCGTATCTGAGTACCTTCTTCCAACCCAAGAGAGAGACCGATAATAGCCCCTTCACTAGACTTGCTTGTAAGTATCATCGAGACGCATCCTGTTGCAGCGATTCCTTCCCTTAGTTCCCTCTCGCGTAGCCGGCATGCAGAAATTGCCTCATGTATTTCAAACCCAAATACATCAATGATAGCTTGATTTAGAACGCCTTTCAGAGTGATTTCGGAATTAGGCCTCAGTGTGACGCCATCTTTCAGGCAGACGTCCTGAACCTGTCCTACCAATTTCACTCTTACCTTGAACAAAGCCATTGCAAGATATTCCACTTCGCTTTGGTGGATTTGCAGACTCATGAGACAATCTACCAACCCCCCAGAAGGGAAGACCATCGTCACAGCACCCTTTAAGCTATTTTGTTCTTTGAACCTCATAACCGCACCACTTATGTATGGGTCGAAAACTGTCGCGATTCCTGGTAGTGATGCCTTTATAAAAACCAATTGTTCCTGCTCAGTGGCAGAGAGCTCATTTTTCGAGGAGTTTCTGGAGATGGCTGTAAGTTTGCCTTGCAACTCGTTAAGAGGATTTGTGTTCGTGCAACTGGTTGTAGTAGCTGGGGATGGTGTAGAGCTTTGTCGAGCGTCTTCGTCGCTATTCGAAGCAACATTTAGAAGACCTAATCCACCTGGTCAGACAAGCGGAGATAGAGTAGTTAGACGACTTACGGCGAAGTTTAATGGCATCAGGACGGTCTAGACTAAGGCTGTCAGTCGCACATGGTGTGTGCTCAGAGTATTCATTGTCTGTTGGAGCGCCTTTTCGTTTCAGAGACCGCGACACAGTATGTAAGGTCGAGTGGCTAATCGCCGAGTGGTCCGGCGATTGGGGGTCGCCTCCTGAAGGAATCTTATTTGCATCCTGCCTATCCTCCAAAAAGACACCGTCAAGGATCTCTGCGTTTTGGGGAAATGAGGCATTCATGAAATTAAGGAAGCGGTGGTTACCAGCGAAGCCCTCCTCTGCTGCTGCTGACTCAAAGAATTTTTTAGCAGCATGGTTCAATTTTAGACGATACGGTTCGTAGTTCTCAAGGCGACTGAGGTACTCCATGGTTTTGCCGAAACTCTTCTTGATACATTCCGTTGGCGAGATGGCCAATACGAAAGCAAGAAACAAGTGTTCATCTGCATCCTGAATTTCCCTGTAAAGCTGACGGGCTCTGGATTTTCGCCATAGTGTCGCACTTGAATCTTCGGGATCAAGCTCCTCGCACCAAATGAGGTCAAGACGGCTGATGCGTTCGCTGCGGCTGTTCTTCAGGAGTTCTTGGTCATCACGCGTCAAACCATTCGCCCTTAACTGCTCGGATTTCTCGTTGATCTTGGTGACGAATTTATTAGTTTCCGCGTCGGAACTCATTGCACACAGACCCTTACGATGAACTGGACCGAGTGAATGGGAAATGAGTGGATGAAAATTGAGTGAGTGAATGAATGAATGAATGAATGAATGAATGAATGAATGAATGAATGAATGAAAAGGTGGGAGGCCCCCCAGGTTTCTGCTTTCACATGCGACTCGCAGAAATTAGTCAGTTGACCAACTGTGCATGAATCCCAGCCGCATGTAGCCATCCGCATCCGGATGTTATCCACTCCCATTTCATTCGTTTCACTTCATTCGTTTCACTTCATTTCACTTCATGCATCTGATTTCATTTCACGTGTCATCCTACGCACTGCAGAATTGTCTTGGCAAAATTAAGTTGATGAAGCCGTTACGCCATAAACTTCCACATCAATGACTGCTTCTATCATGTCATCGAGGACAAAGTTGGTCAAGGATTGCATGAAAAGGCTCCTTCTCCACTGCTTTGCTCTAATTTGGACTGAGCGACCCCTTGAAGCCTTATCCTTATCCAGGAGCAATTGTAACTTTGGCATGAGTATCTTAAACTCAATGAGGATCTTATGCATCGAGGAATTACTCTCGATACACCATAAACCCTACCTCTAACAATATCCACGGCCTGAACGCTCTCACTGTCTCACTTGAATGGACTGCTTTCCCCACATCTGCTGCATGGCGAATCGGTCTCGCCAGCATCTCCCCCAACACTGTCTTGCAGATATGTGCTTCTCCCCGCGTTGT
>JPKC01000040.1:0-16368 GCA_000750925.1 Pseudogymnoascus sp. VKM F-4518 (FW-2643) | reverse complement strand
TTCGCATGTTGCGATGATGTTCGTCAGAGAGAGAGCTTGTCTTGTACGTCAGAAGTATTACGGTAGTAAGGACATATGTTCAAATTAAAATACAAAGCCTAAATATTCACACCCAAATGGCGAAACCTACTCGGAGCTACCTCCGATAAACGCGTCCGACTGAGGGATTATCTCAATGGCCGTTGAGCATGAATAATGTACATTGGCAACTTCGTATCCTGCAGACCTGCTCGTAGGCAATTCCTAACACCAACCAAGTATACTTCAACTTTTTCCCTTGACCACCCAAGACCTCGAGTGAGAGGCCCAAAAGCAGTTCCTTGTAGCCCACAATAAATATTGCTCCTCACCCACGATGCCGCGCCTTTTTCAGTCTGAATTTGGGTGTTGCGTGAGATTGGAATATAAGATTTGTTTGTCTCCACATTGACGAAGCCAGCCTCTCGCATCTTTCCAGCAAGCGTTGTTATAGCGTGCAGGTTAACGTCTAAAAGTTTCAGGCCTTCCGCAATCTCTGAAAAGAAATCGGCAAGTGGTTCTGCAGTTGAATGAAGGGATCCATCGTCGGATTGTAGGGAATAGTATATTTCTTGCAGTTCGATCCAGCCTCCAGGCTCAAGGGACCTGTTGTAAACTGTCAGCACGATGCTCAGTAGCAACATAACAATGGCTCAGTTACTCACAGAAAGGCACAACTCAACAATCTGTCCCAATCTCTAATTGCGAGGCCCATGTCGCGCGAGTGGATAAAGTCATACTTGTATTGTGCTGGCCAAGGTAATTCCACATCCTCCCTCCGCAACTTAACATTTGCAGAGTGCATCTTATCTTGTGCGAAAAGATCGATCCCTGTGACTGTTGTGTGAGGGTATTTGTTCGCAACTGCTCTTGTTAGCTCATCTGTAATGTTCTCTTACTTTAGTAAAGACACTCACTAGCCTCTACCCAGTCGCAAGCTCCTGAACCAATGTCGAGAACATTGCTACGTTGATAATAAGTAAAGTTTCATAAACCATGGAAAGACTAGCAACTTACCGCATTTTTGGAGTATTGACTGGGGCAAGGAACAGTTCTTGCCCCACTGGACTATACTTTCCCCATACATTATGCCACAGATATTCTATCTCTCGTTGCTGATTATCAATTGGAAAGTGATATTTTTGTCCAGGACAGTAAAACCGTCCATTCTCCTCCATTTCGCCATATTCCGTGACACAGAGAGTGTAGACCGAGTCACCGTCGACAGAACCTTCGTCTTCGCTGCTGCGATGTTCAGATTTCAACGAGGTCGCGTCGAGAGGTGGGTGAAACGTGGTGTCTTCAGGTGGCAGCGAATGTGATGGCAAGCCCTCGGTAGATGTACTGTCCGGAGGTAATGTGGAAAGGCTTTCAGGCTCCGGCGAGGACGAGGGCGGTTCGTTGGGGGGCGTCAAATCTGGCGGCTGCGATGTATAAATCTTCGCTGCAGAAGCGTGCCGGTGGCCTCGTATTCTGGTTCTATGGCGAGAAGTCCGCTTGAAGCAGCGCAAGCTGAGAAACCTTAGCCGAAGTTTCCTTGAGAAACAATGATGTCTCTTCGGGATGCGGAGATTGCGAGGTCGGCGAGATTTTTGAACGGGTTTCTTTGGGTACCGTAGGGGTAACTCGAATCTCTGCACCATTTTTGGTTGTAGAGGGAAGTGAGATGTTGAACGAAAGTGAGAATCGAGTATGAGCGAGGAGGGAGAAGTGAGAAGAAGAACAAAGAAAAAAAGGAGGATGAAGAACGAGGGTGATGATGAACGAGGAGGAGGAAATAGACCGAGGCGAGTGATGGCGTTATGATAAAGGCACTAGTGACTTGAAGTGTGATAACCATTAATGATACAAGGCAAGTATATTTGGACCCGCCACAGATCGCCCCTATCACTCCTCCACAGCAGTGGGTGATTCAAGGGGGGCTGGTCGAGAACTGCTGAAAGAAGCGATGAGGGCCGAGTGGTGTCCCCCGCAATTGTAAGCCCTCCAACAGTGCCCATGCTTCGATATTGGAAACTATTTCTGCTAATCATTAGCCATGTCGTATGACAAATATTAGGAAGCCTGCTCAGAGTTCCGTTCCCGTGGGCGCTACGCTCACAGCTGTTGTGGTATACCCTTATATGCATAAGGTTGGATGTAAATAATGTACATATATTATATGCTTGTTGCTGAAAAGACACCTTGAATGAGATACAATATCCCTCCGAAGGTCCGCATCAACTCCTTATTTGACCCGCGCAGTTGACATGCACATGCTGACCCTGAAAATACGAACTTCCCCGCATCTACATACAATAATCTAAAAGCTTCTACCCGCTCCTCCTTGGGCTTATTTCGTTTGCCACATACAACATAGGCGAAGGTATCCCAGGTACCCCAGCTGCTGTCTGACAGTGACCACCGGCCAGGCAAAGTTGCCTCTATTGCTTCCCGTGAGGTGTAACAACGAGACCTGCCAAAGGATACCCCATAGAGGTCAGGGACAGGGTCCCGATATGTAAATTTTAAGCCATCAGGTGTATCTCGTACAGAAGTGCTTGGGTGAAAGCAACCATCCCGCTATACGGTTAATGCGTGCTATGCATTACGGGCAGGCAAGGGACTCACCGATTCTGTGACATACCCGCTACCACACCGGGCTCTGCCAGTGTAAATGGGCTCCGGACGCGGTGGAGGCTTGTCCAGTAAGTTGTCTTCAGAAGTGTTTTGCAGCTCATAAGCCGTATCCTGGGATCCAAGGGAGTTAAATGATAGCATGGCTCTAGGAGTCTTCCACTCGCAAGCCATTGCCTATTGTGCAGAGTCTTGAAGGTGCAGAGGCCTGTTTGGGACTGCTGCAGCGGAAAGAAACACAAAGTGCACTCGGTGAGCGTCAATAAAAGCGGTGAAGTCTGACCGGTGAAGAAGGTACGAATCTATTTGAACATGAATAAAATAAAATAAAACAGAAGTTGGCAGCCTCGTTCTGCAGCTTCTTCTTATACATTGAACGGGACCCCCATGTTGGAGCCCATCATTTTATCCATTCACGGAACAAATATCCTCGGTTGCAACATGAGCTGCACATCATGGAACGTTCAATATCCGGATCAGCTGAATTCAGATGGGAAGGTCCTCAATCTGCCTTCACAATCTGCCTTCTGAGTGCGGAGCTCATTCAAGCTCCCTTGATATCACTTCGAGTAGTCTCATGATCGTCGGGTTATTCGGCCAGATCTAGTTAAATGCATTCGCCGCTGCACCGGAAAGGTCGCCTAGATCGATGTGCAGCGCTAAGTCTCGTTTGGGTGACGCTAGAGACCATTGTCACAATGGTCTCTAGCGTGCCTATTTTAGGTACACGGGGGCCCATTTTGAAATGTGACCAGCATTGGTCCACCTTCAGCAACTTATTCTCAACTTGATGAACAGCGCAACGAACATGGACGAGAGTAAACTAAAGGCGATCTGCGGGACCCATTCGTTTTATATTTCTCTACGGGACCACGGTACGACTGTACAATCTTCCCGCCAAGAGCTCTCAAATAAACACACAACACGCCTTCATTTGGCCGTACCGCACAACCAGCACTTGGCGGCAGTTCAGATATCTATCTTCCCATTTGAACTTCAATATATTCCAAAGCAAACATATTTTAAGTGTTCTGTTCGCTACACCTGGTGCTGCGAAACTGCTCATGAAAGAAGCAACCTTTCTGAAGTCGGCCGTGCTATCCAACCAGTATACGACTCTTACTGTGGTACTGGATGGGATTTCTCAAAAACGGATTAGTATGGTATTTCGATATTCCCCTATGTTGCCTTTTACTGACAGATTTTAGCTACACCAACGCTCCCGCTCAATTTCCCAGCACAATAGCGTGCACAAAGAGAGTCGAATCCGTTCTCGCCAATTACGCTCAACTCGAGATAGACCAGGACCCCAAGAATAATTTCGGGGTCCACGTTAAACCTCCAAATCAAACCCACCGTCGAAATTTCGATACATACAGATCAAATGAAGGAAATAGTGATTACGACACCAGAAGTCAGCTCGGTTTTCCATGTACCGGAACCAAACGGCAGAGGCCGAACGATCATGGAAGCTCGGACAAGGAGACACACGTTGACAGAGAGACAGGCGTGGACATAGCAAGCCTCGACAGAGAGACAAGCGTGGACATAGCAAGCCTCGACAGAGAGACAAGCCTCGACAGAGAGACAAGCCTCGACAGAGAGACAAGCCTCGACAGAGAGACAAGCATCGACAGAGCAAGCGTCGACAGAGCAAGCGTCGACAGAGAGACAAGCGTCAGAGAGACAAGCGTCAACACAGAGACAAACATCGATGAAGAAAAGGCTATCGCATCCATTACAAATAAGATTCAGAAAGCACTCATCAAGAAAGAGAAATTGCTCACTAAGAAGAAGAAAGAGCTAGCTAAGAATAAACAAGCACCGTCTACGAATGGAGAACCGTCTACAAACGGGATACTGTATACAAAAGGGGTACTCGCTACAAAGGCTCTAACTGAGGAGATTATCAATTCAGTTGTTCGTACATCCCATAATTTCAATGGTAGCATTGATGATAGGCTGTTACAGTTGGAAAATCTCCACTGGAAGCAGCACGAACTTTTCGACCAGTCGGATGCGTTGAAAGTGGTTCAAGATTCGCAGATCACGGCGTGGAAGTGTTCCTTTATCGCAGGGTGCTTGCATAACATGAACCCCAAAGCTATCAAGGGCAAAATATGCCCATCCACCAGAAGTCGGTGGGTAGTTGCTGTCAGGGTGATAAACTCGATCGTCGCCGGCATGTGGCCAAAATGGGGCCCAGTAGCCACGATGGTATACGAAGCGCTCGCCTGTAAGTGCTATGGTCTATTATTTAACGCAGCTAATTATGAATCAGACAAACATTACAACATGAGATGTATTAGATCGGTTCCTGACGTTTCGCTGCCCAATATAATAAATGGTGTCATCAACAATCTCTTAGAAACCTCAGCTCCTTCCTCATCACTTTACTCTCACGTGTTCTATCCAAGCTTGTACATTAGGAACGCTTTAAATATTAAGTATGTGATGTCTCTTTTGGAACCAATCGCTAACAGTGAGCACAGCCAACCAACGGTATCCTCACATCTGGATCCTCTACAAACCGCACAATGGCATGTCTCGCTTCCATTGCTTTTAGATCAGTGGCATCAACACCAGATGAATGCTGGGCTACAGCAGCGTCCTAACGACCCAGGAACCCACCTGCATTATCATTGGCATGTAACCGGTAGCAACAACAATGTAGGGGAAGCGTTTGTAACTGGTAAGATAATATCAACAACAGTCGCTTGACCACATGGCTAACTACAGGAACTCTCAGAGGCCAGCATCAGAACAGAAGCGGGTAACCCCAATCTCGACGCCGAAACTACAAACACCGAGCCAGATGGCATGGAAACCGAATCTCCTAATACTTCGTTTCAGGGTCAGAAGTTGAATCCAGGGACATTAACGCACCAACCAAGGTCTAGTCCACCAACCAATGCGGGTACAGTGAACCATTTGAACCCTCAGTTAAATCACATTACCCTGCAAAATACACGGGGTGCATTTAACTGCTATTCTAGTCAGACTAACGATTCATAGATGCCTCGCAAACTGAACAAGGCGAGTGTCGAGGAATAAACCTTATCTGCCAGGCGATTCGGGAGATAAATAGTAGGTTACCAGTGCTCTTTCAATGGTACCATTCGTTGTTGACCAGCTGGTTAAGCCATTAGCGACGCTCAGTCCCGCCTGCCTAGGCCCTGCTACAATCAATCTACACCACATCTACCGCTGGTTGTGCAATCCACACCAGTAGCAGACCAGCAAAGCACTAGTAGACACTTTCCAAGCGATACTCCTTGGGTGAGGAGTGAGGACATGAGATGGGAGTTCCCAGAGGGTTTCGGACAGGGCTGGGCCCCCTCTGAGCAAGAACCTTTATTGGAAACCACTGGACTGCAGCCACCTATGGAGCAAGACATGAGATGGGAGTTCCTAGAAGATTTCGGACAGGGCTGGGCCCCCTCTGAGCAAGAACCTTTATTGGAAATCACTGGACTGCAGCCACCTATGCAGCAAGACTTGAGATGGGAGTTCCCAGAGGGTTTCGGACAGGGCTGGGCCCCCTCTGAGCAAGAACCTTTATTGGAAACCACTGAATGTTGTGCAATCCACACCAGTAGCAGACCAGCAAAGCACTAGTAGACACTTTCCAAGCGATACTCCTTGGGTGAGGAGTGAGGACATGAGATGGGAGTTCCCAGAGGGTTTCGGACAGGGCTGGGCCCCCTCTGAGCAAGAACCTCCATTTGAAATCACTGGATTGCAGCTACCTACTGCGGAGGTGGCTGCATAGCACAACCTGCCCGACTTCTAGACCTTCTAGACAAGAGAAACTATAGGTAAACCAAGGTTGGTCTATGCTCTTGTAATGCATTAATTACAATGTTGCCTCTAACGTGATTTAGTAAGTAAAGATACTTCAATTTGTGCTAATGATCACTACTTGTGTTTTCTCTTCTAACTTAATAAAGCCTTCATCCTCTAGTGGATGTCCAAGTCCATTTGCATCTATTGTCACTTCTCCAGCCTTAAATGCGCCCTTGATTAGGAAAACTATGCACTTCGGAGTTGTCAAAGCTACTTGTCTCACTTCGTTCTCTTTCGTCTTCTCAAAGCTTGCATGCCCTGACTGGTTGAGCTATACGAGTATTAGCCTACGTATTTATAATGCTAGTGGATACTACTTACGTGGGATTTGACCTCCGCCATTAGAGCATACAGTCCCGCCCTGCTGTTTCCCTCCTCGCTATCTATAGCAAGTAACCTTGCGTGGAGTTCTTTCCCATCTCGAGGTTTAACGGGGTCTTTGATAGTCATCTGTTCTAGGTTTCGGGGTCAAATGTGAGGTTGTATGGCGAGGCCAATAATGGCCGTGTCGAGGTTCGGTAGGCGTTTTGACTCAGGTGGACAACACTCTGTTCCCGATGTGGTTCTGTAGGTCGGCTGGGGTAAACAACCCCGACTTCGAACTTGCTCGCGATTTGACAATCTAACGGTAACCAATATATCAGCTTTGATGATGAGTACCTATAATGGAAGACATACTTCAACCTGAAACCCGCCTGCTGACAGGATGGTGATGCTGGTTTCTCAAAATCTGATGACAGGTTTTGGTTTCGGAATCGAGAGGGACTTCGGAACAAAACCCCACTAGCGACAGGTACTCCGTAGTATTTTTCGAAGTATGTAACCGACTCAACAAATAAAAAGATGTGAGGTGGAAACGCGAGCCTTCCTAGTTAAAATACAACCGCTGGCCAAAGCCCTTCTTGTATTACAAGCCAAATGTGCTCACATGTTTCAACTGCGACGTCCTGATGAAGTGAGCCATGCACGTTTTAGGCAGGGACGTTGTGAGCTTGGGCTGAAACATTTCTCGGCTGATCAGCCACACACGTGGGGTATCACGTTGTTTGTTGCCTAAGGCATCACTAAGCCGCATCGAACCACACGACCGACCACCATGCCACTTCAAATTGAGTTGTTCGCATCAGGATCAGCCACTCTCTGGGTCTTCCTACGCTTTTGCACTTGATATAGGGAAGCGAGGCTTGCGATCAAACCAGCCATGTGCAAGAGGGCTCAGCCAACGGGCATCATGGTTAGAATTGCGAATTGGGGTAATCATGTTTATGCATGGGCTCTATGGCGGGGGAAACTTCCAAATGTCAACATCCCATGTTCTCCCCTGATGTGGATTGTCGATGTCGATGAGTATAAATGACGGTGTGTGCCCATTGTCTTTTTTTACAGACCCAAAGCTAACTTTCTAAGCAGCGACCTCTGCATTCGTCTCAATTGGCAATATATCAGACGAAGTTGTCAACAGAAGTTACAGTTATGGACGGCACTACAACCTTTGATGCAAGACCCATAGATAGCAGTCAAGTCCACAGCGCTGGGCGCCATCTTGTCGACAGATCTCTCAACGAGTCGCCTCTTCAAGTTGATTTCTCTGAAGGGAACTACCTACATCTTCATACCGGCCAAATGGTCTTTGATGCCACATGTGGTGCAGCTGTGGCATGTCTAGGCCACGGTAACCAAAAAGTCATCGAGGCTATCACAGATCAATTATGGGTCAATACATACTCCAATTCCATGGTTTTCACAACCAAAGTCGCTACTCAACTAGCCGATGAGATTATTTTGGGGACAGGTAATCTGATGTCAAGGGTCTATATCTGCAGTTCTGGTACAACTTCGTCCCTTAAGTTTTGTGCACTGGTTAACTTTCTACTTCAGGCTCCGAGGCAACAGAAGCTGCAATGAAAATGGCTCGACAGTATTTCATGGAGCTTTCTCCCCTACAGCCTCAACGCACTAAATATATCGCCCGCGAGCACTCCTATCATGGCAATACCCTTGGCGCCCTTGCTCTGTCCGGCCACCTTAGCCGCCGCAAAACTTACTGTCCAATCTTATCAGATAATATTTCCTGGGTTTCTGCGTGCAACCCGTACCGCCAGCGCCTTCCATATGAATCTGATGCCGAATTCGTAGCTCGAAAAGCTATCGAGCTAGATGCTGAGTTCCAGCGCCTCGGCCCTGACACTGTCATAGCATTCGTCTGCGAACCTATTTCTGGTGCCGCCCTCGGTTGCATCCCATACGTCCACGGATACCTCTCTGCTATGAAAGCAGTATGCCGTAAATACGGCGCTCTGTTTATCCTAGATGAGACCATGTGCGGTATGGGCCGCTCTGGTAATCTTCATGCTTGGCAGGGAGAGCATGTCGATGGAGATCTGGGACAAGATTGCCTTCCAGACCTACAGATGATTGGAAAGGGTTTGGGAGGAGGTTACCAACCCATCGCCGGGGTCATCGTTGGCAAAGAAGTTATTGCAGTCGTTGAGTCTGGAACTGGCGGCTTCAATCATGGGCAAACTTATCAGGCTCACCCTGTTGCTTGCGCCGCCTCACTAGCCGTACAGCACATCATCCGCCGGGAGGGTCTCTTATCTAATGTCCAGAAACGAGGCCTTTACCTCTCACAACTGCTACGAAATAAGCTTTGTTCTCACCCCAACGTTGGGGATATTCGCGGGATGGGCCTCTTCTGGGGCATTGAATTCGTGCAGGACAAAGACACCAAATTGCCCTTCCCTAAGGCATTAAATGTGGCGAGTATGATATCAGAAATGGCCCTTAAAGACTTCAAAATCACATTGTATCCCGGCCAGGGAACGGCGAACGGCGTTGATGGCGATCATGTACTTGTCGCTCCCACCTACATTATCAGTGGAGATGAAGTGGATTATATTGTACACAAGGTCGTTTCAGCTGTTGATACTTTTTTTTCGCGCCTGGCGTGGGACGGCGGGTTAGAAGGCGTGTTGGAAGAAAAGCCACGCAACGTGTCGCTAAATCCCCAAGGCGAGTCGGAAGGCGAGCAGAAAGATGAACATGTTTTTGGGGATAGGATGCTTTATGGAGATAATTACTCTGAAGACTAATTTGCAAACGAGAGGTCGTGTTTCAGCACTACTTGGCGTCCCGATAGTTTAAAAAGGAGATTATACAAAATAGACGGCCAGAATGATACTGTACCTGTCTTCACCGTCGTCGTCCAGGATTTACCGTGATGTAATCTCACCCAACCTAGTTTGCAAAGAAACTCGCGAGGGACCAGTCATCTGCATATATGTTTCAAGGAGTAGGGAAATTCCATTAATTGGGGTGGTCAGCCTGAAGCGCTGCTGGAGGAGGCCTGAAGCCTACTTTTCGTACTTGTGTGCTGGGTATATATAGAGGCAATTCCCCATATATGTTCGAGCTGTTTTGACCAAAGTGACTCATGTACGTCCGCAGCTTTCAACTCGAACCAGAATTAGTGAGGTACTAGCTGCAGCCCTAAAACCTTCTCAGTATTCGTTATATACTAACTGACTACATAGCATGGATTCAAATGGCTCCGAAGAAGTGGAGCAAGTTCAAGATGCTTTGCGAAAGTCCAAGGAGGCCGAAGAGGCTGTCAGCACGCTGATGGATGGTCAGCTTCATTGGAGCTTAAACTCAACCATAAGCGGGATCATCTTTAGAGTTGCGTCCACTTATCGAATGCTCATGGGGGGGAAATCGACAGCTAATGGTATTGGACCATTTGTTCCTGGTTGCAATCCAAAATGGGCTATTGATGTGATAAAGAAAGTCTCCAAAACGACGGTTTTCGACGCAAGTGGCCATGAATTACCGGTTACGATACCCCTTACAAACCTTCCTGAGGCAATATGTAACGCATTTGGGTGTCTGATAAGCATTACACTGCTTGCGACAGAAAACAAAGAGCTGAAATTAAGAAAATCAGAGATGCTAGGAGTGCTAGAGGAGTCAGAGGAGTGGCTTGATGCTGAACAAGGTACGAATATTGCTTGCACGAGGTTCCGCTTTCTAACTTGTCTATACTAGAATCGCATGCTCTCTGGCACGACTATGAAGAGTTGATTACGGAGCTGGATATAGATCGTCAAATAAACCGACTGAATTGGCTACGTCGGCTCAAAGCAAAGGGAAGAAAAGAGATAGGCCGCCGAGAGAAGCAGCTGGACACTGAAAAGGAGGCACTTCACCATGAAACACAATATCTGCAACAAGACCGTAATGGAACTTTCCTGTTCGAAAGGAAGCAGGTGCAATTCAAGACGTCTCAGTTGGAGATGTTAGACGAGAGACTTGATATCCAAAAATCTTTGCAGGATATCAGAAAGGATGAGTATGACCAGCTTGAACGCAGGTACAAGGAAAGTGAGAAATGCATGAGAATGCAGCAAGCGCTATGCCTTCGCCAAGGAGTGGTGGATGACAATGGTCACTTCAAACAGTCAAGGAAAGGCTCCGATTGCCCTGCGAATTCAGAATAGGGAGATTAAGGTGCGGGATGGGGAGGGAGACTGGCTGATAATTTCGAGTTATAACAAACGGTACAGCTGCAAATCATACCTGTGGTGGTTTATGGTGTTCTCGTCATTCCCACAATCGTACGGATTTCGCTCCTGGACTGTCAATCTTCTTAAATATGGATCATTATCAATTTATCTTTAGGCAGGAAGTCAGTTGAGGCAGTATCCCTCGAATTCAGACAAATGGAATACTAAGGGGCCAAAGAAAAAAAACCCTTTGTTCGTGGGCTAAATTTGAAAGACCACTTCCAAAATAGCATGTGACTCACGCTTTTGCCCAAGGTGGAGCTCGATCAACATCTCTTTGCCTGTCGCAATTTATGCGGAACTTCGCTGCAATGGGCCGAGCCGCAAAGAACAGCTTAGCTCACGTCGGTGCTGACACTGAAAGCAGCTAGGTTCGGTTGGAACAAGGTCCTGGTACGATCTCTCGACTTTATCTGTTTATTGGTCGATTATATCGACATATGTGGTATCATTTGTTCGGTCATGTGATGTTTCCTTGCAATCGTATCCGGGGGATAGAATCTCCGATCCGCTACAATCAGGCAACCATTCACACCACGGCAACCTGCATATTTCCCCCTTCACGATGTGTCTCGTCACCAGTGTCAAAATAATGGCTTCTCCAACATACATTCAAGGGAACTCGCCTGCACAGGAGCCCACAGGCTTTAGTCTAAGCAAAGCAACACCACCAGAGAAAGATACTCAGTTCCCTTTAACACCTCCAGCAACTGATGACCGGCGGCTTCGAACGAGCGACAGATTCGCGGTAAATGCCGTCCTGCGAATATTCAGACAGCATCAAGACCACAGTTTGAGTGGTCTCAGGGTATCAAGGTCACTGGAGCCAGAACAATACGAGCTCCTACTCAAAACATTGGAGCAAAGTACAGATCTTAACGATTATGTTCGGGACAAAGTCAGGCAAGTTGAGAATTGGCGATCAAAGATATTCTAACTAATGGTCAAAGGTACGATTACGACCCGAGATATAAGCTTTTATCGATTCGCATGCCCACCCCAGTCCATGATTTCTTTGCTGCTTCTGTTGCAGACGAGATCAAGAGACAGCTCCGGATTATAAGCGACGGCTCAGGCTCATCTTCAGAGTTTGCTGCTCAGATATGTAATGGAGGGAGTGCCAGACTGTATTTAAAGGAAGTCGACGCAGATGAGCACGATCGATACACGAAACCGCCTCACAGGCGAGAACCAGATGCGCAATTTCAGCATCGAGACGCCAAATACCCAGGTGTGGTACTCGAAGTATCCTATTCGCAAGATGGGAAAGATTTAAGAAAGCTTGCTCGGGACTATATTCAGTACTCGAATGGCGATATTAAAGTGGTTATCGGAATCAACCTCGAGTATAGAAGTTCTAAGGAGGCAACGCTGTCTGTCTGGCATCCGCGATACATCCATGAGGATGGGGAGGAATGGGATATCCTCGACGTTGAAGAAACAATTAAATCTCAGGTAGCTATCTAATCCATCGTCACTAACACCGAGTCTAACACTATATAGCCATTCCGAGCAGTCGATGGATCTGTTGTGTGTCCGGAAGAGGCGCTTAATCTTAGCCTGAACGATTTTGCTACTGATGAGATATCAGCAGGTTTCGACGTTGAAAACGCAGTCGTCATATCATACAGAGATCTCGCTCAGTTTCTTCGGATGGCAGAGGAAATGCACCTGTCACGAGAGCCAGCGCAAGGGAGCGGAGGGCAAAAGTCAAAGCGGCGGACAAGGAAACGAGATCGTTCGTCATCTCCGGTTGATCAGCTCGGGTCTGGGGATGAAGCACGGCTCCGTGGTCAAGAATCGAAGGCTGAAGCGCGAGTTACTGCGGCGGATGGTGACTTTGAATATGGCCCGTTAGACGAAACGCATGATCTGCAACTTCCGCGAAATACCAGGCAGAGACTAAAAAGGTAAGTATCAGCCTTTTCGAGGTTTTCTCAAGCGTACGAGGATCGGACCCGGACGAATCGAAATCCGGTCAATAATCCGCACGGTTCTTCGAGAAACAATACAGTGCATCCACAGCTTGTGTCTCAAACAGTCAACGCCCTGGGACATTTTGACGTGCGTCTAGCAACATCATCGGGTGGGATGAAGCGCGCTCCACGGATACCCGAGGATGATGCAATGCCAGAGCACACGGGAAGCGTATCGTCATACAACATACCGCGACTCGACGTTAAGGAAGCAAAACGGTGGACAAGGCAATGGAAGCAAATGAAGCAGGACAATACTGCACCAGAGTAGGGTAGCCGGGCGATTTGTGGAGAACCGACGTTCAACATATCATTGTCCATATAATATCCTGTCCGTCGGCATTATCCTTTGGGCCGGAGTCGGAGGAGTCCATTTCAGCGTGCGGCCGCTTGCTGTTGTTCGCCGGCATAGAAGTTTCGATTTGCGGCATCTGCTGATTCCCCGACCGCCTCGCAAGCTGTGGCGACTGTGCTGGCGCGAAGGCGCAAGGGGTGCTCGTCGAGGATTTGTCGCGCCTAAACGGGTAGTCAGGGTCCTCGACGACCTTGGAGATAGCAGGTGACATAGGGCTCCGCAGTAGTAACGCCATTGCGCATAATAGTGGCCCATAACACCCTGGCACGGTGCGGCATGTTCTGCTCTTCCGGAGTCGGCAAATGGGATTGTGGAATGAAATAAAATGTAATGGAATGTAAAGGTGGGGGATTTAAGGCGTCGGCGGACGGAAACTTGGCAGGCTAGGTCCCGATCCGGTTAGGACAAGGCCCCAGTACACCTGGGCTTCAATCTACCTCTGAGAAGTGGAGCAACTACCAAGACTGAGAATCTATCCGCCTATTAGCTGAGATAAGCCTGGGGCAGCCTTAGAACCATTCTAGCAATCCTTGTCGACTGAGGCATGTTAGATATCAAAAATGGACACCGAAGGCTGTGTGTAACCCCCAAATGTGTCCATGTTCGGTACATTCGACTAGTCGCAAGAGCCTTATCCTCCGCTACCAAGCAGCATATTGGAAGTCAATATCGTCTAAGTCCTCTCACCTAGGCTCAGCTAGCTGGCTAACTATTGCGGCCGAGGCGGATATAACATGAGCCTCTTTTACAAAGGTCTGTTTGGTTTTCTAATTGTGCTGATGGCTTCGATTATACCCTGTTACTGGGGCATAAGTCATGTCCATAAACAGGTAGCTTACCTCGGTATAGAGCTGGCAGCGCATCTTTAGGGGATTTTGTGCATATGCTCTATGCATTGCTGTATGCATCTGTTGTTGCCTGAAACCATCAACCTGTCTGACTTAACCCCTCACTCTTCTGCCATGACCAGGTTAGGGGAGTTCAATGCTATAAAACAGGTGTATGTCCCACCTCTGCGCTTTGTCCACGCACAACAAAAGTTGCAGCCTGCCTCTAGAATCCTGCAACGACACATTTCCACTTACTACCTATTGACCGAAATACAACCACCAAATCATTGATGTATGTCAGAATCTCTCTCTCTGCATTATCATCTCGCTCACAAGCACTCTCCTTAGTATGTGCACTGTCGACGTAGCTATGAAGATATATGAGTGCGGCGACAGGGTCAAAGAGGATTTCAAGTTTAACCCCTGCACGGTCATCGGTACAACTGCCTGTCCCGGTCGCAAAGAGAAACCAATGGCCTCGAGCAAGGTGAAAGGGAAGTGCGAGAGGGCGGATTGCAGAAACCCTTAAGTACGGCAGACACCAAACGATCGTGTAGGCAACTAACAGTGAGCAGGAGGCGGCTGAAATAAACAGGGCCAAACTTGGAAATGACGGGGTAGTAGCTGGATCTTTCCGACCATCACAAGGCATCCTGAGAGTTTCATGCAGAATTTCATGCAGCATTTTAGGTATTCTGAATATAAAATTCTTCAACTAGAAGCTCTTGATCACGTAGAAGGGTTTCCGCATCCTTATACTGTTCTGTCCAGCAACCTTGTATAATGGCACCGCCAACCAGGTCGTTGACTATAGGGAATTTTCCCTCAGAGAAGAGCGCATCTACGGTTTCTTCGTAGTTGTATTTTTCTTCGACGGACTCAAACGGCCCAGGTGACTTGTAAGGCCAGTGACCGGTCATAATTGTGTAGAAAACTGACCCCAGGCTGAATATATCAGTGTCCACTGTAGACACCCACGCACTACGTGGATTGAAAAACCCAGCATCCGGAAGATGCCCACCGTCGATATCCCCACATGTAGAACCGCCGAAATCGGTGAGATAAACGTCCAAAGTGCCATTATCATCGCTGTGAACGAGATAGTTCTCGGGTCGTTGATCGGAATGTATGACGTTTTTCTGATGAATATACCAGGTGGCTCCTGCGGCTTGAGTGCGCCATCGTATGCGCGTGGCGATATCAACCTCGTCGTTATAAGCATCGAGGTAGGCTTGCAAGTTGCCGCGATTGGCCTCAGCAAAGAGCAGACCTCTTGGGTTTTCTGAAGGGCCAAGGAACCTAGATATAGTATTAATGACTGCACAGGAAGAAAATTATGGCTGCCTATACTTGGCCAGGTTGGGATGTGGCCCAAGAATCCCGAGTATATCTTCTTCCACGCTAAAGCTGTGTTTGATCTCTTGGACAATATTATGGGCTTCCGCAGTCGAATATTCCCACCATGAGAAACGTGGAAATTTCAGAACAACGCCAGGTTTCAGCCGTCCAACAATAGAGGTCGATCCAGAGCTGAGAATCTGTTCGACAAAAGGATTGTATTGCAAATGCTCTAGGGTAGTTATGGATGTAGCAGCGGTCGTCACATTGTCGACCCTCGCTATATCCAGGGTTTTAGTCTTGTCGTACAGATTAGCAGAGGTGGCTGGCAGTTCAATTGACGCTTACTGATCTTTGGACAATGCCATCGCCGTTTTCACTATCCCGATCTGCCGAGGTCTTCCTTTCCAGTATCCAGGCAATCCACGGTATGTTAGCTAACAGGCGGGCAAGACTGAAAATCAGCTCTGTAGCAGAGCATAGGCGCCAGGCACGGAGCTTATCAATGATCGAGGGCATGTTAATGGCTGTTGGGGGCATTGGGGTTTGGAAGAAGATTAAGACAGGTTGGCTAAGGCTTTGGTAGCACGTGACCTTTACATCGACGGTGTATTGGATGCCTGGATGCCTTAGCCATGTTGTCACCTGAGATCCAGCTACCCATGGGCTAAGTTGCCACAGAAACTCAGCTGTACAGGGCTATAGTGGCAAGTCATATATAGCTATCTACTACTCATCGCTGTAGATTGGGAAGTCAGTCAAGAGAAATACAACCATAAAACAGCAAAAAAACCATAAAATTACTCCCCTCCCTCCCACCCGCGCCT
>JPKC01000038.1:0-64173 GCA_000750925.1 Pseudogymnoascus sp. VKM F-4518 (FW-2643) | reverse complement strand
ATGGGGGGTGGTGGAGACGGGGGAGGGATGGGAGATAGAGTAGAAGGGGAGGGTAGGGAGGGTACTTGGGGGCGTGACTTGACTGCCGATTGTATGTATAATGCAGTAAGAGGGGGCGGGATTTATGTATCTACTATACTATCTATACTATAATACACAGTATTAATGCGCACGCGTCTCGTGAGATGAGGACCGACTACTAACCATACTAACACTACTAACCATACTAATCCTACTAACCCATCGCGACGGATTAATGGATCGATGGATGGATGCAGCAGTAGAGGGCGGGGTGGCGGCGAGGCAAAAAAGCGACAAACAAAACGACGGGTGGGATAGGACGAGCAGGGATGTCCGACTGCCATGATATGGTGCCCGTGTCAGTGAACGCCAGCCAAGGCCAAGCTTTGTGGGCTGTCACGTTACACGCTCCGTCATTCTGCTAGGTGGTACTCTAATTATGAAGCACATGTCAGAGGTGTTTATGGTGGTTTACCATTCCCTCGCGCTTGTTTGGCCAGCCTTGTGCGTGAAGTGGTGCTGATGTGAGAGAGGTTATGCATGCGCTGTGTAACTGCGTATCTGTAAATATAGCTTTGTATTGTATTCCCAATTCCAATTACAATTCCTTCTCGATTCCTTCTGTGGCTATAATTACAATTATCCTCCACCACTCCAATTCCCGCATCATCTCCCTATCGCCCTCATCACACCACAACCCCATCCACCACCACCTCCCTCTCACACTAGTCCCCTCCCCTGCACAACTCCCCAACTCCCGACCCCTCCCCCCAATCAGCCACACCCTCATCTCGCCCTCCATCCATCCATATCTCCCCCATCCCCACCCTTCCCCCTCCACCCCTGCAAACCCAATCACGCACCCCTAACATCCTCCTTCCCCACCGCCACACATAAACCCGGTTCCCAGCTCCCTCCCAAAGAGGAAAGTGATAAGACATTCGGCCGCCACCGCGCCAAGATCCGCGCCTATTCCGTGTCGGAAATCAAGTCACCACCACCATCTCGTAGGTGACGGATATAGACCCACCAGACGAGATTGGGCGCGATACACACTACTGCACTGTCATGTGTGCTGGCTGGCTTGGAGAGAGGTACAAGTACATACCCGACCGCGCCTCTCTCTCACAGCAGTTAGCACGAGATAGGCACACCAACGGCGACTTTTCATGCCGTGGGTGGACCCAGTGTGGGGGCTGGCGTGATTACAGAGGGTGAGGAAGGGAAGGTGCATCACCCTCCCAAGAGATAAACCATCCAAAGCAGACTAATGCACCGCCAACGCTGCGTCGGGCAGGCTTCGAGAAGGAAGGAAATCCTATCCACAGCAGTTTCCATGCATGCAACAGTAGTTTCCATGCATGAGCGACGCAGCCACGCCTCGGTCTATCTGTCAGCCCAGCCCGCGCGTTCCTATCTTAGATACTACAGATACCGCGGTGGGTCGATCGGGGAGATGGCTTGTGATAACCGCGGCGTATCGGGAATGGAGAGTGGAGTAGAGCGCGAGAAGGGTAGGAAAAAGAAAACAAAATTCCGATAATGATAGATAACTGTCGTCTTGCTGTATGTAGTCAGCGACGGACAGTCAGCACAAACGGCCGCGCTCCCGATTGCCGTACCGTACCGACTAAGAGGCGATCGTGGCGAGATTCCCGGATCGAGGCTGACGGACTGACTGCGGTGTATTGCGCGTACTGTACTATGCGGTATGTACGGACGGGTAGGTGTGCTTCCGTCATCATGCGTTGGGCAAATCACGCACGTCACTCGGTTCCTAGTGGGAAGGAAGGAGATGGCGGTATATTGAACTGTGGTATGGCATGGATGATGGCTACGTACACCAAACGGTCGAGTCTATAGACGCGGCGCGGCCGCATGGGGAAGCCTTCTGGTGGCCTTCGGTGCATGATGACGGGGAGCTGGATGGGGATTGGGAGGGTGTTGTCGATCGCGAGGTGCGTGGTTTGGTAACTGGAGTAAGAATACAACAGGGCAGTACGTACTGCACGGCATCCAACAACTAGAGCAAGATCTTACAATGGTATGTATCCCCCTCCCCCAGGTTTCGGAATCCCGCTTCCAAGCGCGTGAGAAAACACTTAACAAACTATAGTATATACCATACCTTGGTACGGCAATTCCCATACCATACAGTACAGTACAGTATACCATCGAATGTTGGGGAAAATGCGGAGACCCCAACTCCCGCCTCAAATTGAGGGGTAAAAACGAAAATCAAGACTAATAATTACCTCACCCCCCGCACCACCTCTCCCTCATCTCCGATTCCAGTGCCAGAACGTTGGCAAGGCAGTCTGGCTCACGGTGCGCAATCAGGTCTGGGTCTCAATATCGAAGGCCGCCCAAAGGAACTCTCCGGATATCTGCTTACTGTGCTCACTCCCCTCCCGCGCCTTCCCCAGATCTTACCTAACTCCCCAGACGCCCCGTGTGGGGAAAGAGGGCCCATCTCGGTCTCGCTCCCCTCTCCCCAGATTCTCCTTACCCCATCGCGGGGTTTCCCAACCTCCCCATGCGCGCCGCATAGCTTCGTAATCGCTTACCGTCGCTGTTAAAGGCGACGCAGAGGGGAGAAACGCGGCCTTTCCCCGCGTTTTTCAATGGCCCTGGTTTCTATTACCCCTTTGTTTCTGCCTGGCCCTAGTTTCTATTACCCCGTTGTTTCTCACGTGCGGAGTGTACCGGAGCTGGAACTGGAATCTGGGGCTAGCCCGTGGGGGGGGATTAGAGTATTGGCAGGCAGGCGGGAGGGAGATGGGGTGCTGGAAGAGGAAGGAGGGTGTTGAAGGTTCTCATAATAGCAGAAGCTCGTATGGAGAGAGTAGACGTGCGCGCTCCACTTCCAACACGTCTAACCATTCTAACCCTTCTCACGCAGCCCGTGCGAAAAGAGGCGTGAGCGATATTGGCAAATGCGCCCCTGAGCTACTCTACAGTATCACAATTGATTGCTTCTTTCGAATTTTTCATTTCTCCAAGGTCTTGGGACTACTGGCCAAGTCGTGCTTGAGTTGTCATTTTCTTCGCTCGCTGCGGCGCATTCATTTACGGGATCTGAGGGGGCTGGCGAATCGGGTCGCCCGGTCTGGTGGTGGTGAGGCGTTGCGATGTGACGATGTGACGATGTGACGGTGCGACGGTGCGACGGTCTGGGTGTAGTTGTGGTGCATCGGGGTTTTCCAGCCTTGTTTGGACCATGGCACTTCGTCCAGGCCAGTCAGGGCAGGATGAGAACGAGTACTCAACTCATTCTGTACTCCCTATCGCCACAGAACCTCCCTCCCTCCATCCCATCCAGGCAACCTTCCAGAACGACGCAAAGAACCTCACCGCATCCCCCATCCCACAGCCTCGCCATCCGCATCACCACCACGCACTCCCCCCAGGTCACCGAGCCACCCCCCTCCCTCCGACCGCTACCGTGTCACCCCCCCTACCCTCCGTGAATCTCGACCCAATCGACAGCGGGTGGCTTTCCAAAGGCCCGATCAGCCCCCTGCCTCCTGCGCGCCACCTCCCCACCCCTGCTCTGGAGCAGCGGCGGCGCCTGTGAAACGCCCGTGGGTCGTGCTCGTGCGTGGCGTTAGTGTGCTTGGCGGATGTAACGAGTCGTACCGTGGGAGAATTGATATGAGGCAGGGGTGGAGGGGGAGAGGTGAGCACCTTCCTGTTTGGGCGGGGCCGAGGTTTCGATATTTGGACGGGCGAGGGAGCTGGGCTGGGCGTGGTGAGGTGAGGGTTTGTTCTGGCTGGGAGGGAGGTTTGGGATGGGATGCCCAGGCGGTGGAAGGGAATGGGCACGGGCTATAAGTAACATGATGTGAAAAGTTTCTCGTGTGGCTTTCCGAGGGCGTCGTCGTCGTTGAGGGATGAGTGATTTGGGAGCATTTTGGTGTAGGTACGGAATATGGTTTCAACTTCTTACGTACATGACAAGTGGGAATGCGCGAAACAAGCAAAAGGGGTGTGGAGAGTTGCAGACAGCGGACACTACAGTACACTACGGTTCTCCACGTCTCCAGCGAAAAGCTGGGGAAAGCATGAGAAGTGCCGTCCTGTCAGATCGGTAAGTTTGTAGCACGTGGAGATAAGATATGTGCCACTAGACCACGTGACGATAGTTCTTTTTTATGCTAGATCACGTGGTGACTGGTTTGTTACCACGACCACTTCTATGTCACACGCATGCCTTGCGGTATGTGTAGATTACATATTTACTTACTATACTATGTTGGTGTATGATCAGTATGTACTCGCTGTGTGCCGTTGCCACGCCATGGTATATCGTATATCATGTCCCTCCGCTCGTTTCTCTCATGTCAGATTCTCATCCTTCCCCATTCCAAAGGCGCCTCTCTCTCACTGGCCACACTGCATCTCTGCACCGACTGCTCGCGAGGGAAATCTCCGTCGTCCCCATCAGAATGCCCCTTGCTGACCACGGCGACTCTTCGTTCCCACCCTTCCTCTCATACATCATCCTCACACTCAAACCAACCAAAACAAGTGTCAACCCAACAACCCACCAAAACTCACACATCCTCCACCGCCAACCCCCCCAAAATCCCCAACACCTCCTCCCTCCACCGTCCCTCCCCACCACTAACCCTCTCCACCTCAGCCTGCGCCTCCTTCCCCAACTCCTTCAGCACCTCACGACAATACGCGAAGCTGCCCTTGCCATCCATATACGCGACCGCATACCGCTTCACCTCCTCGTCCGCGCTCTTCTGCCTTAATATATTGAGGAGCACGAGCGACGGGTCCGCGCGGATGGCGTGGATGATGGGGAAGGAGAATTTGCCTTCGGTGAGGTCTTCGCAGAGACCTTTGTTGGTGGAGTAGGTGGGCGAGAGGAGGTTGGCGTAGTCGTCGCGGATTTGGTAGAGGGTGCCTATTAGGGAGGCTAAGGGGGCGAAGTCGCTGGGATGGTGTTAGTGGGGGTGTCTTGACGGTAAGAAAGGGAGGTGAGATGGACTCACGTAGTAGATGCGCTTTCAGCCTGCATCAAGCGCACAGCGAGCCGGAACAGCCCGCCCGTCTTGTTGCGCACCATCTCGAGGTAATCGGCCTCAGTTGGCACGGTAAGGGTGTCACGCCAGTATAGATCCATGCCCTGCCCACGGTGCAGATTAATCAGCTCCTCGCTATAAATGCGCACCGCCTCGCCCCTCGGCTTGCTATTCCCTCCCTCTTTATCCCTTAGCTCGTCGAGCTTGAACAGCTCCTGCAGCGCGAGGAAGTACACATAGTTTGCTGAGTTGATCGTCTGTGCCGTGCCGAAGATGGAGTGGGCGACTGGCAGGCCGCGGCGTAGCAGCGAGCTGTCTTCGACGTCGTCGACGAGAAGGGAGGCTGTGTGGAGCATGCCGACTACACGGGTTATGATTTCGAGGGCGGGGGCGGGAACATGGAGCCAGGCGTCAAACGCCCCGATCAGGCGCGAGCGGATGTCTTTCCCAGGATGGGAGTCGAGGTAGTCGTATGGTCCCGTGAGGATAGTTTCTTTGGCCTCGGACCACGGCGTCGGGTTAGTGGATGGGTGGGTGGCTGTGGGGTGTGACGACGCCACCTGGTCGATGGATGCGGGGGATACTGAGGCAGCGAGGCTGGAGTGTCGAGAGGAGAGCCATGAGGATTCGGGGAGCGGTGAGAGGACGGGCTTTTGTGGCTGGGAGGGCCCGTTTGTAGAGGAGGTGCGGGGGGGTATGGCGCTTGGAGAGGCGAGGTGCGCGGGACGTGTGGGAGGGGATGGGGTCGTATGCGCCATCTTGGGCGGGTGTGGTGTTCGTGGAGAGGTTATGGGTGAGAAGAGGCCGAAGGTGCGACGGTTGGGTGGGCGTAGAGGGGCGAAGGAGGAGGTGGGGGATGTTGGTGAGCTGGGCATTCGTTGTCAGTCCTGCTAAGCAGATGCGCGGGTTGAGGAGTGAGTTAATGGTTGGGGATTAGAAAATGCGGTAGTACATATTATTATGGAAGTGTATATTCGTAGTTATATGTTGTTTGAAGAAGATAGCAGGAGTTTGAGGATATTAAAGAGGTTGCCTGGATGAGGCTGTCGGCTTTAGTCGCACATGCGTTTGAGCCCGCGCACTGAGTCGTCGATCCTGCGTCATAATACCATAAGCTTCATCTCCAGGAAAGGCGCCAACTACCGGGTCAGGGCTACATACTGTATATGCTTCGGTCTGCGTAGATGTCCAGATATATTGAAGAAATTGTATTGCGGGGAATGTTCTGGTGCGTTGTTTAGCTGTGATAGCTCTTCGTATGTGGCATCTTGACGAGGCACCAGGCTGAAGCTACTTGCTGCACCACAGCAACGCTAAGCCCTCCTCAACAATTCTGCCGTTTCACTCCGCCCTGCTGCCCTGCCAACCGCCGAAATTGTCTCGTCGATGTCTCTTATGCGACAGGTAGCTTCAGATACAGGTCCTCACTCATTCTCATCAACCCAATCTATCTCCATAACAAAACCCAGGGTTTTTACTCTCTTCAATTCATTATTCTGTATTATCATTTGCGGATGCCCTTATTATTCTGATTGCATCACTGGGGAGACCACTGGGTAGCCGTTATCAACCACACACGACTCAAAACCATCCATCGCAGCATCAGCAACACAACACAACTTTACAACGCCTTCCACCCAGGACGGGATATCCACCCTCCCCTTCCTCAAAATGGAAGCCCTCCTATCCCTCTCCTTCGACAACCTCTCCTCCTACGATGCCTCAAAAATCCGCAAAGGCATGCGCCAAGTCGAAGGCCTCCTCGCCCAGATCTGCCTCTCAAAACACAAGCCGAGCAAACGACACTCGCTCCTCGTCCCTGCCGACAATCCCCCTCCGTCGCCGCGGAAAGACCTTGCCGATCTGCCTGATGATCCTGCGTTCCGCGAGTTCTTCAAGTTACAAGACGGCTTCGAGTGGAACGTCGCACTGCGCCTCGTCAACTGCCTGGATCGCCTGCTGGGGAAGAGCAACGATGGCCAGAATGACCTTCTTATTCTCGCCTGTCTCGATCTAATACAAGGGATATTATTACTGCATCCATCGTCAAGATCGCTGTTTTCAAGAGAACTATACATGAACGTTCGTCTTTCCAACCATCCACTCTCCTATACCACTCTTACTAATTGCCCTCTTGCAGCACCTCCTCGACCTCCTCGAACCCATAAACTGCCCGGCGATCCAATCCGCAACACTCCTCACCCTCGTCGTGGTCCTCCTCGACACCCCAGCCAACACACGCACCTTCGAGGCGCTCGACGGCCTCCTCACCGTCACCTCGCTCTTCAAGTCGCGCTCCACTCCGCGCGACGTCAAGGCCAAGCTCGTCGAGTTCCTATACTTCTACCTCCTCCCCGAGTCTCCTAGCATTCCCTCCGCCGGCGCCCGCGACTCCGTGCCCGCCATGCTCCAGCGCAGTCCGAGTAAACTAGCCGGTGCCTTCGGCCGCGAGATGAAAGGGAGGGGGGAGCCAGCGGCGGAAGTCACAAGGAGTCCGATTGAGAAACAGGCGCTTGTGAGCAGGCATCTGAGCAGTGTGGAGGATCTAGTCGAGGATCTGCGTGATAGCGCGCCATTCGGTGGTATCTTTTCTTGAGCTGCGTGCTCCACCTTTTTGTTTTGGATACTTTGTAAGCGATAGCTGGCCTTCGTTGCTGCTGGCGTTTAGTCTTGTTTTAATCTGGTTGCGGATCTTTGGAGTTTGAGAAGAGGCACGGCGTTGCATAGCGGGTTGGGCACAGGTTCGCATAGGTTTCGTGCTCGCTTTCGTTTCGAGGGGAAAAGCGCGCATACCCCATGGTCAGAGTCAGGGACTCGTTGTAATATTATCTCATCCGTAGCAAAATACCGATTCCGTGATACCTTAACGCCCAAACTCCAAAAATATGCAGTTGCTAACCCGCCTTCACTCCAATTCAACACGCTCACCCACCGTCTTCGCTCCGTGCTTCCAGTACTCGTGCCTCGTACTAGGTCTCGGGCTCACCGGCGTCGGACGTCCCAACGCCTCTCCAATCTCCACCGCGGGCTGGATATCCCCCGGCTGATCCGGACTCACCGGCACCGCACCACTCCTCGCCATACCCGCCCCCTCGGCCCCTGTAAACGGCCCAATCCCTGCCGCCGGCCCAAAGTAATCCTCCGTCCCCCTCCCCGCCATGTCCGGGCCCCCAGGCGTACTTCCCTGCTGCATCGACACCACCGTCTCCGTCCCTCCGCGCGCACTCCCCCACGGCCCGCTTCCACGCCCGCTTCCCCTCGGCGCACTCCCACCCGCCTGTCGCCGCCTCGAGATCCACCACCACACCGCCGCTCCAATCACCAATAACGCCCCGATCGCAACGCCCGCGCCGATTCCCGCTTTCGCACCACTGCTCAAGCCGCCACCGCCGCGAGGCTTCTCCACGATCTCATCCCCCGTCTTACCGCCTATGCGGAGCTCGGTAGGGGCTGCGGAGCCGCTGGCGCAGTAGCCTGTGGACTGCACCGTGGTGCAGTGGGCGCCGGAGTTGCAACAGCCGCCGAGGCCGTCGGTGCAGGGGATGTTGGAGGTGGCGCAGGAGGGGATGGAGCTGCTGGTGGTGCTGGTGGTGGGGGGGAGGGTTGCGACGCAGCCGTTGGAGACGCAAGTTGCGCCTAGGGAGCAGCATTTGCCGCCGAGAGAGCTGGGACACTTGTATTCTGTAGAAGCGGGGCAGGCGAGCGGACAGCAGGCGGGGAGGACGGTGATGCTGGGGTTGTGGGTGGAGGTTATGGAGGAGGGGGTGGTGGAGGATCGAGAGGAGACGCGGCGAGTGGAAGAGGTGGTGGCAGCGGTGATAGTAGAGGTGGTGTGGCAGTAGAAGAGTGTGGTATCAGTACATATATTCACCGACGCGCAGTCATTCCCGATAGCGCAGCACTTAGACTTGAAGTCTTTGTCGACGAAGCAGAACTCGGTGTCGAGGCAGCATTCGTTCGGAAAGCCTGTGTCCTCGCCTGTGATTGTCAGTTCTCGACCTAGGTAGCTAGAGGGCTCAGCGTCTCAACTCACATCGGTGTGAATTGGGATGCGGGCATACGAAGCTGTCCTGTCGGTCTTCGAGCAGCCGTGGTGGGGAGGCCAGGAAATGCCGCGGGCTGAGGCCATCAATGTCGGGGATTGCGGCATAACGTCGCCCCATGGCGGCACCTTGCGGCATCATGTATGGCCTTATAAATGCGCTGAGAGAGTGCGCGTAGATACCAGATTTTATATATCGAGAGGTTTCAAGCTAGAAATGCTGAGACGAGCCCCCTCAGCCTTGGCTGGCTGTGGATAAATTCAAAGACTGGTGAAAGCGGCAGACTCGATAGATCTCTTTGTCGTCTCTTTGATGCAAGGAAGATGCGCGCTCAATGCGTCATAAACTGGTATGCATTCCGTCCACATACAATTACGATGGTTGGAGATGAGGATGAAGAAATACCGACAAAGGAAACGGACACACTTAGCCGGTAACTTACCAGAGCCATAGCACGGCGATGCTGTTGTCAGCTACGATTTCTGTGTATGCGGTGTAAAGTATAGTACAATGAACGTGGTGGGGGAGATACAGTACTCCACGTGTACGTATGCGTACAAGTACAGATTGATATCCATGTTGATGCACATACTACAAGGATAACCACAAAACCACCAATAACAGACAGCATAAGCCACGCCATGTCGGTCGAACTTCCTCTTGGAATAAAAGGCGTCGCAGCCACAAATCCGTCAGGAAGTCAGCCACGGTTAGAAGGTTGCGTGAATACTGACAACGGCGACGCCGATTCAAAATCGTCTTAGTATAATTAGAAAAGTGTTATCTGTTGTATATAGCGTTCCTTCGGGCATCCTTTCGCCCTCGCCCATAAACCAATGCGTGCTGGGTATCCCAACCACCTATACGCCACCCACAAAAGAAATGCGCCTAACTGTATAGCAGAATAATAGTATGTAATCATGCCGAGCGAGGCATTCCCCCGCCTTGGACCGCCATCTTCATCCCTCCGTCCATTACTCCCCAAGTACCTCTAGTAGCGACTCCCAATCAACGCGCTCTGGAATAACTCTACTAGGCGCCTTTTCAATCTTCCGAAATCCCGGGATAGGACCAACCTGATTAATCCCCGGCGACCTTCCCATAAACATTCGTAGTGGGTCTCTGTTGGGGTCAGCAGCTGGTGTGGTAGGCGTTCCGTCTGTCCCTATCCTCAGCGAGGGCGGCGGGACATCAACTATAGATGCGGCAGGGCTGGATGTATTGGATGAAGGCGACATACCCCAACGGCCGAATATCCAGCCTCCGAGTTTCTGAACACTTGTGGTAGCCTCATCTCCGGAAGCCGTAGATTTAAGAGACGATGGACGTTCGGCAATGCCAATTGAAGATCGTAGTAGAGAACTGCTGCTGTAATTCTGCTTTGATAGTGTCGGCCTGGTCGTCTCGGCAGGAGATAGGATAGGTTCTGTAGAGACAAACGAAGTGCTCACACTGCTAACCTGCCGTGAGGGTGTCCGGAGTAAGGCGCGCGAACCGCTAATTGTTAACTGTGAAGGTCGGGACTTGAGAGTGTGTATGTCGATTCCGGAAACAGAAATTATAGATTCATGAGACGTCGAACGACGTAGTTTATGTGATGAGTGGTGGGAGGCATAGGGGTCGAACCCGTTTGAGGCTTGTCCAGAGTTTAGGTCAAAGTTGGAATCATCCTGCGAGATGCGACGGCTCTTTGGCCGTTCCTCTAGCTCAGGGATATGTGAGACGTCGTAATCTTCTTCCTCGTGAATGGTACTCGTCTCAAACATTTGTGCTTTAAAGCTATGCATGGAGAAATCCGATTGACGTCGTCGATGCATAGGCTTAACGCTAGGTGAGAGCGGATCATTACTCGATCCTGGAGATGTAGGTCGTGAGTAATCTGTATTCTGGTCTACGGACATCCGATCGAAGAGAAACGAGTTCCGGTAATTCGACGTTGGAGAGCTGGGTTCTGTAGATGCGAATTCAGATTGGGTGGACCATCGATTGGCAGTCCTCGGACTGGGAACTGTGCTTGAGGTCTGGGACAAGATTGTCGCGGCGATTGACGACTGGCTCTGACGTGTGCTATGACCCCTCCCGTTGAGTCTTGTAGGCGTGGTGATAGAAACATTCCGTTTCCTTTTTGGAACGGCACGCCGAGTCTCGTCCTTCTTCGCCGGAGCGTGGTAGTGATGATGGACGTGGAGTTCTTGCGAGAGTGATAGCGGTTCTTTGACGGTGAGTTCTGCAGCAAGTGTCACTGGGACAGTGTTTTCGCCACCATCTCGGACAGGTTGGTGAGCCATGAGCTGATCTCGCAGCTTCTGGACTTCATCGTTGGAGGTCGTCAGCATGTCGCGCAGCTCCACAATTCCCATCTGTAAGTTGACATTGTCTTGGAGGATATCCTTGACAAAATGCGACACCACATTTGTACCCTCCTTTCCCTGTCCGGCGTTTAATACCGCCACTTTTCCGTTGCTCGTATCTTGAATTGCTTTGTCGACAAGCTTCTGCCTCTCCATGCGACGGAAAACTTCTTCATGACGCGCCTTCTCCTCACTTGCCTCCCTCTCGATCCTCTCCAGCTGATCCTGAACCTCTCCCAGCCTCCTTTCGGCCTCTCTCCACCTCCTAACTGCAGTCCTCGACTCCGCCTCTGTCAACACGACAGTCTCCCTCAAGTCGTCCTGCTCCTTCTCCAACTCCGCAAGCTGCGCTTCGAGGTCATGCGTCCTGCTTGCCAAAGAATCCAACCTCTTCATCTCCAGGAGTGTCCCTTGTAGCGTCGCCTCGAGATTTCCAGCACGACTTTCCGAGTCCGCAATCGCGCCATTTAACTGCTCCAAGTGGCTCAGCAAATCGCGATTTTCCTGCACCGTCCGCGCATTCTCAGCTTCGAGGTTTCGCTTGTCGGTTTTGAGGGAGTCGATGCGCAAGCTCATCTGGCGACGCGACTCTTCCGCCTCGACGATATAGGCTTCATGGCGCACGAGAAGGGCCTGTAGAGAGAAGAGAAGAGAGTTAGTTATTTCGCCTTTCCGAAAACTAATGTCACCCATCATGATATCTAGTATGCAGGCTGGTATGCAGGTTACCCGTCATCTGCATAGAAGCTCGACTAGTGGGTTTATGCACTCGCTTTATAGACTCGAACAAAGGGGACCCGACAGATAAAAGGACTCCACATACCTGACCCAGCTGTGCAGCTGTCCTCACATCCTTCTCCAGCCCGTCCAAAGCTTCGTTGTTATGTCTTAGGTATGCGCAGCTGTCTCTTCCACAACAGCACTCCGTTTCGCGCTCCACCGGCATCGTTGGTGGGACAGGAATGCTCAACAGCTGGTCGCAAAACCGGCCATCCGCATCCGGCGGATCACCAAGCTGTGGATCCGCGGCAACGGACATAATTTCGAGGGCTCAAGGTGGTGGATAGACGGTCGGAATACTCATTCTCGCGATGAGATGATCATGAAGGTTGGTGTTGATGGGGAGACGATGGAGCTCGCTCTCCTGAAGGCAGCCCCACGCGGTGGTTAAGGTTGAAAGTGGGCTGTTTGTCATTAACGCGGTCCGGCAGATCTTAGCTACCAGCCACCTCAGACAAACAATGACGCATCGACTCCGTCGTGAAGCCACACCCAATCATTTGCGCGCGACTCTGTGACGATTGAAACTGCGAGATAGAAAAACATGCAGTAAACAAGCTAGAAAGCGGTTAGGCTGGTATATGTGGTTGTAATTTAAATATTTAATACTTGAGCTGAATGTAATAGTAGTCGTGTGTACGTTGAGCTTCATGATAAACTCGTCCTGTACGACGTATCATATGCTATGCTTGAAGCCATGAACGGCCTCATATCCGTCCAGAAGCTCTGGCCACATTAGTTTCAGTTATAAACTCTCAGCTAAGACCAAAACTGATGAGCCCTGTGCATGAAATTATTCAGTACATGTCAAAACTATGAATTGTTTGTTTAGCAACCCACGTTGTGTTGCTGCATGACTCTCCATTGTCTGAGAAGCAAATTACTGGACACTCTTGTAGCTGCTGTGAAACACATGTGTCACCACCGTTCCCATCAAAAACCCCGTTGCCGGGAAGAAACCCCGTTGTCACCATGAAGGGTCGAAGATATCGTGGACAACAAAAACATTTCCGCAATGCGTTCCGATATTTGTAAACAAAGAGAAAAAACTCCTAGTGGGAGGTGTATGATGAGAACTGGCAAACGGCCGGCTTTCCATGTAGTCTACAACACCAGGCAACCACCCAGGTTGTGTCAAAACCAATATCTGGACCGTGCACGAGTGAGGGACGCATCAAATATAATATTATAGAAGAAAAGATAAAAGGGGGAGAAAAGAAGGCGTACTTATTTTATGTATCTGTTTTCGTTGGTTGGTAGGTTACGACGACGACGTTTTACTCATTAGTTTAGCTGAGTTGAACCCCGTCAAGAGGCACTTCATTATTGAATCGTGTGAAGGCAGTAGATAGTCGAGTGCTGACGACTAAACAACTTCGTCATCAACCTTTTGCCTCACAGGAGACAATGCGAAGTGGGTGGTGGTATCGTGCTTATTACTCGGAGCGATTCTCTGTCCGGGGCTGCATACAGTATCCAGCTTGTTACGTGTAAGTTCTCCAGCGCCCACAATAGTAATGTGGTACTAAGAGTCTATAGGGCGAGGTTGAAAGTCGTGTCCTCAACTATGCCGACGAGTCTGGGGGGGCTGTGGAGGCA
Source organism: Pseudogymnoascus sp. VKM F-4518 (FW-2643) (assembly GCA_000750925.1). Taxonomy (NCBI): domain Eukaryota; kingdom Fungi; phylum Ascomycota; class Leotiomycetes; order Thelebolales; family Thelebolaceae; genus Pseudogymnoascus; species Pseudogymnoascus sp. VKM F-4518 (FW-2643). The sequence continues at coordinate 50,343 of JPKC01000038.1, read as the reverse complement.
TGTGTAGTCAAACCCGGGCTGGTCGATGGAGAGACAGGGCCGATAATAAGGGCCTTGCAAACGGTCGGTTGCTATATAATTAATATGCCGAGAGTGGATGTTAGCGACCTATCGGCAGCTTTGCTACATCAAGTGGTAGAAAGGTTCGAGTATGGCACGCTACTTAACGAGGATCTCGTTAGGAGAGGGCAAAAGGTTCTAGCGGGCTAGTAAAATTGTATAGTAATCTCCATTGCCAGATCGGCTGCAAGGGGGTGGGGTTAATGGAGAAAGGGGTGAGGTGAGTCGAGAGGGAGGAGAGTTGTTTGCCTTCTGTTTGAGGCTAGTTATGATTAAAGGATAAATCAAGGCAAACAACTCAAACAGACGTAAATTTTGATGCTATATAAACATTTAACTTTTTTTCAAAATCCTCCCTAGTAGTAAACTTCACGACTATGGTAGTAATGAGAGAAGTTTTTATCGTAGAAAACATGACGTGTAACTTTGGCTAAACCTGAGCCTAATACTATTAATAACCATGATTATAAATGTAAGCGGGCTTGTTTGCACACCTTTACCGAGAATGATATTGATATTACACACAATGGTAGCGTGTAATCCCTACTCCTTATAACTCCCGTAAGAACCATAACCCCCAGCAGGTGCTGGATAGTCTTTATACCCTCCCGGTGGTTTTGGATAGTCTTTATAACCTCCCGGTGGCGGTGGATAGCTACCGTAGTTGCTGTAGTCTCGAGGAGCATGATCTGGGCTAGCTTCTCTAGCAATATCTTCAATAGGGGCAGCGATGGCCGTCAACGCAAACCCTAGAGCCACTAAAGCCAAAGTATTTAGTTTAAGCATCACGATATATTCTTGTTTTGCTTTCAAAGTCTGTAAGATGAATGAAAGATTAAGGCTTATTCTCACCATTAATGGGCGAACTGGCCATATATATATTGGAATACTTAGCTTACCTAAAGCGCATTGAACACCTATCAGTGATAAACAATGCAAACCCAATATGACGGATGAATGAAGTAACAGATGAAATGTTTAATGTAGTGATGTCAGGTCTAAGGTTGTCTAGGCTACATACAGTGGAGATGACCTATATAACGGGATGATATGTAACAACTGTGTACATTAACCAACCAGGTTACCTTCACCATTTTTGACATCACCACGCTATGAACTTAGTACCATCGCGATGAGTGCAATAGGATTAGTTTTTAGAAAGCAATAGTCTCTATCACGTAGCTAACTCGAATTATGGTAGTTACGTCAATGGAACAGTTCTGTTCTGCCTTTCGTCGAAGTTCGTGCTCTTCCTTTCTTGCTAAACACTTCCGCATGTTCCTTGTGCCTTTATGTTTCTAGAAATTATTATATTTGGAAAGTATGTTTGATTTTATCTCGAAAAAATACGGCAATACCAGTCAAGCTTCCCAAATGGAGTGCTCAGAAACGCTTTTGTCACACGAAAGCGATGAAGGATACAGAAAACCCTCAAAATGGCCAAAGTCCCGTTACACTATTGGGGTGTCATTCCTTCTTTCTTGTATATTTGCCTGTTTAGCTGGATACCAGATTGGAAGTTATAGTCTCCACGACGTGGACAGTCTTTGCACGCAACACGTTTCCCAGTACTGTATGTCCACATTAAAAGCTAAATTAAACTCTGGCTAATATTATTCATTAGCACCCATATTAAAGGATGTTGACATACATTATAACGTTGTCCGGTTCAACGGATCGTTCCTTAAAGAGAACAAATTCCGGCAAGCTGCAGGGCCAGAGGTAGATGCTGCGTGGGAATCCTTAGGGGCTGATTGTTTGTGCTCCTACGCTACTTTACTATGCGTGTACTGATCTATTGTTATTGTAGATCGTCCATTAGTCGTCCCTGCAGACGAAGCGGCGAAGGCTGGTCTCCTCGAAGACCAAGTCAAAGTCTCTCCAAAATACGGCAACGGATTTCTTGCAAATGTCGAGGGACTCCACCACCTGCACTGCCTTAACCTCCTACGCAAATCCCTTTACTATAACTTTGAACATTACCACTCGCTCGGTCTCGGCGCTTTTAAGAATGATGATTACATCCTCCGACTACATGTGACACATTGCCTTGACATACTGCGGCAACAGCTGATGTGTACCGTGGATATTGGAGTGCTTGGACAGGTGTGGACATATCCGGAGACACCACAGGCATTTGTTGATTTTAACACGAGGCACATGTGTAGGAACTTTGAGGAGGTGAGGAGGTGGGCGGAGGAGAGACAGATATCAGAGCAGGTGCCGCCTGATTATCTCCAATCGCCGAAATCCGGGGATACCGTGTATACTGGGATACCTTGAGGAGTGCCGTAGTTTATACACGTATATTACGAGATTAAGTGATTCACAAGGTCTAAAGAAAAGTGCAGGTGCATTCTTGTAGGCAGAAGCACGTCGCAAAAGCTCTTGTGTACTGGCTACATTAGATGATCAGAGAATGAGAGGGCAGTCAAGCACTGACGACATGTCGACAACAAAACCATGTCATTATAGATCTTGACCTCGTGCTAGGCGGCAAGCACAGCGATCCCAGACATCTAGAGCGTGGAGCCGCACGACAAAAAGCACATATTCGTCGGTTAGACATCTTGACCGGGCTAGTTTCAGTTGACCCGTCACGGCGTTCGCTATGTATCACTGCGGGAGTGATTCATCGAATCAGGAAGGGCCATTTTGCTACGCCACACAAATATCTCCATCGCGACTGGAGCTGTGATGGAAGCGGGAGGAATAACGTCACCGATCGATCTGATATCTGATCGATCTGATCGACTGACCCAGAACATTTGGCGTCGTCGTGCGATAATATTTATTAGGTAGGCGCTTAGGAATTCTAGTTTGATCATTTTATGATAGTTGGAAGTATACAAGTCTACGGCGGCAAATGACCTAGAAGACAAGTCCCCTCTTTACCCCAAAATCGCCCTTAAGGCAGCAAGGGTCTTAAATTACAATCTATGAGTATTAGCGCGATTGAAACTACTATCTAAAGGATACGCAAGCAAATAAAAACATACAACAGTGGGTATTCGCTAGTAGTCACCCACCCAACTACTAATCCACCGATCTCAAGCAATCCTCTAGTTAATACTTAAATTGGTGCCATCGGGCCTAGTGGGTTAGCCGTTACCCCTTATCTTGTAATCACAACCGCCTCGACTACCTCTACCACCCAAATTTGCGACTAAAGCCTAATCAAGCTCTTATAGCATTCTCCACAATCTTCAACGACACGACCAACTCCTCCTCCCTTCTAGGGGGCGGCCTAAGATCTGAAATCCAGACGGCGCACCTTCCACATCCTTAGGCACATATGCTGGAACATATCTTGATCCACACTAATCCACACTATCGTCTTTAGTACGCGCCGGCGTTGGCGCATTTCGAGCTTCCGAGCCGCCTCTAAATCTGGCAAAGTTTGTAAGCGTTGCTCTCCACTGCTAGGGTAATCGCCTCTTAAGTACTTCTTTTTATGCCAGAAGGCTCATATCCGGAAAGGTGTTTAACGGGACCTATCGATGTATCGATATTGATAGTACAAACTGCGGGCAACTTCAGGATTCGCAGAAAAGCGGGGTGCTCAGCAGCTTGTCTTGATGCATCCTCACTTGACGTATTCGGCCACTCACTATCATCTCATTGTCTTCTGCCACCACAACCTTTCTATTTGTATACCTTCTCTCCTCCCCTCCCCTTCATCCTTAACTTGAATCGTTGCCTCGTTTCTTCTCTGCCCACATACACAATGCCCACATTTAATCGACGGTTTTGGCGGACTCTAATTGTTTCCTTCTTCTGCTTGCTCTTTTCCGTTCTTTCATTCTCGACAAGAGCGATCACCACGAGGTAAATATTTCCTTTTCTAATTGTTTCCTTCTTCTGCTTGCTCTTTTCCGTTCTTTCATTCTCGACAAGAGCGATCACCACGAGGTAAATATTTCCGATAGAAGCTCATTCTCATCGCAGTACTTTCACTCTGTGAAGCCCTCCTTCTGGACAGTCTCTCGCAAAACGAACCCCGTACCGCGTATTCGTCTTCTCATCCCCGCAACCATGTCAATGATAGACTATGTCAAACCATCCTCTCATCGGTTGTGAACAACTACCCTCCACCAGTCCTCATCAACTGGGGCCTTGAAAAGGATGACCCTGAAATGGGTGGCTATGACATGACGACTGGCAAAATTTGGGGGGTCTTGAAACACTTACGGGGTCTTCCTGCAGAAGCAGATGACGATATCGTTGTGGCCACCGACGCCCACGACGTTTGGTTTCAACTTCCACTCGCTATTCTCCTATCACGGTACCATGAAATCAACAACCGTGCCAACGCCCTCCTTGTACAGCAACATGGCGCTGAAAACGTGCTCCGTTACAACCTCTCCCAGACCACCATCTTTGGTGCAGAGAAATATTGTCATCCACGTAGCCACAACGACGCGTCTTGCTATGCTGTTCCCGTCTCGACCCTTCCTGCTGATGCCTACGGTCCCAATACTGACATGTCGGTCGAGACGAATCGGCCTCGCTGGCTGTGTTCCGGGACCATCATTGGACCCGTGCGTGATCTTCGACGGATCTATGAAAAGGCACATGCACTGTGGGACGCCGACAAGCACAGATGGGGATTAGATCAGGATTATTTCAACGAAATATTCGGGATGCAAGAATATAGTCGTCATAAGCTTCGGGGAAGCAGTGAATGGAGTTTCGGATTTGGAGAGAAACCCAGTGAATCCGACCTCGTATACCCTGATCTTAAAGCGGAACTTACCCATCTCGACTACGAGTTCCAAATCGGTGTTGATCTTGGAAGTGAAGTTTTTGAGTCGCTGAATAGATACAGAGCGGAATCTCCACCAGCAAAGCTAAAGAAGCCGAAGCTACAGCAGGCTTCGCTATGCTTCTCAAATCACTAACCGAGGCTCTCGGCCTCTGCATCCCTATTCCGGCGTTCGACCGCCATGTTCCCTACGCATGGCCCACAAATGCAAGCGCTGACGCCTCTAGGGCCTGCACAGGGACCATCACCATCCCCCAGCGGATAGTGTTGAACACTCCCCATGCAGTTGCGTAGTCGGAGCCCATGGCGACAACGCCGCTCACTAACCAGAGATAAAGGGAGTTGCGGATAGCCGACTCTAGTAAGGTAGAGACTCCGGGAGGGGTGAGAATTTTGAGATCGCTTATGGAGGGGCGGAATTTTTTGTCGTGAGCGGAAAGGCGGTGCAATTTCCATGAAAGAAGGACGAAGTAGAGAAGACCGGCGAACGCTGCGACTAGATCGCACCCACCCTCTCCCTTGTGAGCATCATCTAGCTCTTCACGGTCTGCGTAACATACATCCGCTTCCCAACTTTCAACTACACGCCCTACCACGCGCCCTCGTAACTCATCACCGCTGGCATCTGGAAGGTCCACTTCTCCCTCGACAACGACATACGGTCCTCGGTGTACCGTATACGCGACGCACTACGGAACCTCAAACTTGACGTTGTCGGACTGCTGGAGTTGGATCTGCAACCGTAAGTTTAAGCAACGAGTCCCCGAGAATGACCCGAGCTATCCTTCGACTTGCGAGTGAAAATTGATCGGATCGAATTTCTCAAAGCGCTCCCACAATTCGTTGAAAAACAAGCCAGATGTCGCGCACTGGACGAACCAGAATGTTCCATCCAGCTTACCTTGCCTTATCACTTTCGATAGGCGTGCCTCTGTTTCTGAGATAAGACCTGTTCCTAGGCGTCTGTTTTCTTCCTCTTCTAGGATTTGTAGGAAGGGTAGTCGGTGGAAGCTGACCTGGAGAAGAGAGGAGGTATTGTATCGGGGCTGGCGTCGAGGGGTTGGGAGAGGGAGCGCGGGCGAGGCGGTGGATGACATTGTTGAGAATGTGGTTGATGTGGAGGAAGGAGTTGGGATTGTGTTGACTATGAGTAGATGAGAGACGACTTACAATGGGAAGACTGAGCCTTTATAACTAATTCCATCCTGGCTTGACGACAGCGAGATTCTGATATTTCGCACTCTTGCACAAAGAGTGCGGCAGGCTGTGCGGGTCAGTGTAGTCGTGTTGGTCGGGATATGCAGGGCAAGATCTAAAACGGGAAGCATCAGAGGACCTTGACGAGAGTGCGCAAGCACTGCGACAAGTGCGCATTAGTCTTATTGGAGAGGGAAATCATGTTGAAGGTGATCGACTTTTTATCCTGGCTGTCGCACTTCAGTGCGCTAAGTTGTAAGTGTGTGAGCACACTCCAACGAGTGCGTGCCTAGAATATGCAATTCTGCGAGGAGCAGCACTGCGACCACTGCGACAACGGTACACAAGAAGTACAACAAGTGCACACGAGCATTGCGACAAGTGCGCCACAATCTTATTGGAGGGAAGTCCAACAGAGCGGGATTAACCTTTCATCCCAGCTGTCGCACTTCAGTGCGCTGAGTTAGCAAGTGGATAGACCATTGCGACCAGCAGTGCGACAAGTGCGCATTGTTCTTATTGGATGAAAGTCAAACAGACCCGAATTACCTTTTCATCCCCAGCAGTCGCACTTCAGTGCGCTGAGTCTGAAGGCGGATAGATTCCAGTGCGACCAGGTGCGCTCGCTCCTCATTCGCCGAAACATGAAGATCCCAGCCCTCTGGAGTACTTTACCGCCGTCCTGCATCAAGGCCATCAGATACAATTGGATGGCATGTCGAGGGGCTGAGCCGCGCCAAGGTAACTGGGTGCCAGCAACACCACAAGGCTGTCTGCATCTATGCGGCCATCTGACAACGCCCTTTATAACCTGGCAGATTCCTTCATAATCATCAACAAACTCCAGTGCAGCCTTTACTGTTATCCCGAGCTCTTGGTTGTGGCAGATTCAAAGTATGGATTCAGACGCCGTTCATAATCTACTATACCTACGGAGGGCCAGCTCGATGGCATCGTTTAATCCTCCCCCCTTCGGCAACCTCGCATCTACTATAACCCAGTCAGATCAACTCGGTCCCGCTACACATTCTCCTATAGAAGTTGGACCTCCAAGACAGAAACGCCGGTTAGAATACCTTAAGTGTGATTTTTGCCGGCGGTCCAAGAAGAAGGTTAGTGTCTTGCAGTATCATATGCATCCCATTCACCCAAGACGTGACTTAGAACTCGATGTGCTTAGTGCGAACCCTCCGAGCGTCAATGGCCAGGCGAAAAATGCCAAAGGTGTGACGCGAAGGGATTTACCTGCTCGGCGCCTGTGAAGAAGAATAGAGGCGTCTCCGATACGTTTAGTACGGACATTGTATCGTCGTTAGCTCGCATCGGGCAAGATCTTCTCCGTACGTCCTCCCTTACTCAACCATTAAGATTTTGATATCGGTTTAACGTGATTTAGATGATGAAAGAGCCTACTGCTCTCTTGCAGAGAAGTCGATACAGCGAATGTGCAGCGGCTTAACGAGAAATATCTGCAAACTAACTACAGAAAACACGGAGATAGGCGCAATACATCGCAGCCACATAGACGACGTGCTTCCTGAAGATCTTCAGTATGCTTGTAGATTTTGGGTACTCCATCTCTACCGTTGCAAAGATAAATTCTTGGCGGATGTAGATCTGCAAAACCAAGTCTACAACTTCTTAACGGGTTATTTTCTATGCTGGCTCGAGGCTCTTAGTTTGCTACAGCTAGTACATGATGGTATCAACTCATTAGAGTACTTAGAACACCTCGTTGATAATGTGAGTGTGACGACGGAACTTAGACGGGGATGAAATATATGCTAAAACAAGAAAGATGCAGACCACGGACAGTGCAAAACTAAGGGACTCTGTACAAGATGCAAAGCGCTTTATACTGGCTTATAGGACGGACATTGAACGTTTCCCTTTGAATATATACTCTAATGCTTTTCAGAGTAGGGACTTAGGTTTGATGAAAGAAACCCACATTCCTGGATTACTAGATTCGAGTGATTTACATTGCGATAAAGTATGGGGTGCCCCATCAACAATACTTAGAGGTCATACCGGCGCCATTCTTGACATCGCTTTCTCACCGGACGGTAAGCTGCTAGTGACAACTTCGATCGATAAAAAGGTCAAGCTATGGGGTCTAGCTACGCGAAAGACATTGCAAGTTCTCGAGCATGACGACATGGTAGATGCCATCGCCTTCTCACCAGATGGAAATCTCCTAGCATGTGCTGGAAATAATTGGGATAATGATGCGGTTAATATGACCCTCAAGCTATGGAATCCGGCCACAGGAAAGGAGGTGCAAACGCAGAGTCCAATGGAGAGTGTCGGTTGTGTTTTTTCCATCGCCTTCTCACCAGATGGAAAGTTACTAGCGTCGACCTCAGACAGGATGATCCGCCTATGGAACCCTGCCACAGGGTGCTCAGTGCGAGATATCCAAAATGACCGCCTTCAGAGACAATGCGTTGCCTTCTCACCCGATGGAAAGCTACTAGCGTCAGCTTCCTCTAGGGTAATCAAACTATGGAATCCGCACACAGGATCTGAGATAAGAACGTTTGCAGCGCATAATGGCTACGGTTCCAATATAGCCTTCTCACCAGACAGCCAACTGCTAGCATTATCTTCGTCTCATGATTGCACAGTCAGGATATGGGATCCAGCCACGGGAATAAAGCGGCAAATATTCGTGGGGCACACCCAGGGTATTTCGTCCATCGCCTTCTCACCAGACGGTAAGCTGCTTGCATCAGCTTCGTTTGATCATACGGTCAGGCTATGGGATCCGACTACAGGAAGGCGACACGGGACACTGGGTGGGCATGTTGAATCCGCTGCGCCTATCGCCTTTTCGCCAGATGGTAGTCTACTAGCGTGGGTTGCAAATACTCGCAATTTCGAAACTAGTGGTCTTATGGCTAAAGGGGCAGTGAATCTATGGGAACTCCACGGCTACAAATAAGAATAATTTCCCTTCTTTTACACAATACTATGAGGGATGCGAGAGATCAGAGATATAGTTTAATTTTATGTCACTGATGGCTAGGAGCAAAACAGGCTGCTAGGCTCCCTGGTGTTTCCTGAGTTTCCAGTCATATAAAGCACGATGCTTATATTCCAGTATGCCCCAGCAAGCATCAGGACGGTGACACTGAACTCTCACCTAGGCCCTAGAGCGCGTAGCATGCCCTTAATGAAACCAAGAATGACACGCTCCATCGCTGATGCGAACGACTTCAAAGACTCCGCTCGAGTCTCTCGAGTCCCGACAGTGATGTCTATGAAGCTGCTCCCAGTTCCCAGTTGGCCTGGTATCGCACAGGAGCGAGCTGTCGAGATGGAGAACATGAAGATACACCTGAGGGACCATCCGACATAGTGCATGCAACTCCAATCCTCTGTTGTCGGATTGTCCCAGAGAGCTTTGAGTTGGGAGTTACAAATAATTTGAGCCCGCACATCTCAAGGGATAGAATAACGCGTAATAGCTGGGGCAGTATCATGCGTGAGAGGTACGGCAGTAATCTGGGCTCTTCAGATGAAATGTGTTGTTCGCAAACAAGATACCAATGCCATCGGCATAACTGCTCAGACCATTTGTTATTTTTAGATGCCAATGGAGATCACTTACGCTTGTCGGCATGTAAAAAGCCATCCCATGATACCAATGAAGCATTTGAAGAGCGGTCTTCCCCCCGCAGCGGTCCACACTCGTCAGGATTGGTGACGCCTTTCCAACATAAGTCCTCGCATGGTTTCGACTTCGAGATTTCACACCACCTCATAGAGAAATATCAGCGAAGATGAGTGCCAAAGCGACTATCTTCTGGCCACTCATCAGGTCGATGACACACGCAGCCAAACCACTGCCAGACCTTGCGGAGATTAGTGTCGATGTATAGCAAATCCCTTTCGTAAATTTTCCCAGTTGCGGTGTCGCTCATTGAAGTACACGGATCTGAACGTGTACGTGTTGACTTTGATATCAAGCGTGAAACACAAATTCCTACTTGCATTTTATGAGCTATGTCTGCTATGTGGAGTGTCTTCCACACTCCCTGCGAAAATATGTCCTTCCTTAATCTGGTCCTCTCTGTGGATGTCACTTCTTTCGTGTGAAAATGGCGATTCCTTGTTGCCCGTCACATTTATGCGAATTCAACTAATCCTTGAACCCTAACACTTAAAGCTCTCTAGCTGTAATGAATGACGCTGTGCTATCCACTGATGCTCGAGGAGAGCTGTAGATACCTGAGAGCTGGACAAAGTAAATTGCTTCGCATGTCCGGCATTTCCGCGAAGGGTCAGTAAGTACCACCTCCCGTTCTAGACTCCTTGTTTTGAAAATCCTGGCGCGACCCGGGGGCATCAAGCAGAAATGACACGCGGGAAACTCTATCGATTCGCAATCCGGACATCGATGGGGATCATTGCGCAATAGATTCGCAATAGTTTCCAGGCATACTCCACATATGCCCGTACTATTCGTAGCAGAATTGACGGCGCGCCTGTCGACTCTCCTGCTGTAGTACACTGAAACACCAGCTGCCACAACACCAACAGCACTTATGATACCGAATGTTATAGCCGGCCCAAGCTCCCCTGCTGACGTTCCGTATTGGACAGGTCGAAAGCCACGTATAATGAACTCAGTATTGCCGCTGAGAATTCTAGGGGATAGCTCAAAGATTTGGACACTTTGAGAACTTCCACGGCTAACAGTCTCCCTGTATTGGAACGGCTCGAAATTCAAAGAATCTGTGCACTGTCACCAAGGTGAATAAGCTTAGGTAGAGAAACTAATTGATAAACGTTGTTACTCACTGCTGGCCTTGGTGGGTCGAAAAAGGCATGGTAATTATAGCCCATTGTGGATTGTAACTGTTGTTTCAAATTCTTGCCTGAAAGAAATATTTCTCTACTGCTAGATGTATCTGTGTATCGCAAGTCGAGCAAAAGCAAGCTCCCAAGTGTGTGCTAAACTACCGAAGCCTATCACAGCACTTCGTTTTAACGCCCGGTTCAGGGTGACGCCAGAAAATGGTCAGCGCCCGGAATAGCAACTCGATTCGCCACCTTCTAATCCTTGTGCGTCCCGAAGAACCTCCTCGCTATGAGAAATAGTTCTGGGAACGATATCAGATTCTATACTCATCATCCTTGGCAAATAAATCCTCTTGTCTTTTCCTCTATGCGCTTATACTCGCGTTCATCGTCAGAATCAAGGCCATCCACCAACGACTGGGATCGAGGTCGTTTCCTCATATTTGTCGGAGGTGCCGGGATGTCTTGACAATGGCCCGTGGCACTTCGGAGCCAAGGGCGTGCGATATGATACAGTTGTAGAGCCCATTAACGAGTTGCTGTCTCTGGGGTTATTCTATGTATCCTTGAGCTCATCCAAGACGGGCTGCAGCCGCCGGATTGACTCTCTGATACTGTTTTGGAATTTCGCTACTTCGTATATTGGGTGGATCTGCGGATACGCGGCCCCTCAATTTAGTGAGGGCGCGAGCCTTGATCAACACGGGCCGAACCGAGTGGAGGATGCACATGCTACAAATGTCAAGACCCTGCGATGGCTTTCACCTCGTGTTAGTGCAGGGCATAATGAGATCAAGATTATCCAGTAGAAGGAATTGCCAAGCCTGTGAGAAGTTCGAATGTCGTTGGTTTTGTATATTTGGTTCCTTCCCCAAATCTCCAAATCACGTGAACTTCACAATGTAGTCACCCGCTGTAGCTACTTGTGGTCTTGATGTGGCACCTCTGCACTTTTTTGGGGCTCAGTTTACGTGGCTCAGATTTATGGCTCACAAATGGTGGATCATAGAAAGAAAGTCATACAACAGTCAACAGTGTTCTTAAAATATAGCACCGATATTCCAAAATCAAATATCTACCCTAAGCTAACTCTTGCTCACTCCCTAGCGCCAGCAGCTATTTTAGATTCAGACAGCACATTCAACCCACCATCCCGATTATCACAGCCTCTCATAAAATCTATTGTAACTCGACACTCATCCCCAGCGAAGAGAGAGGAGTCGTATCTATGCCCGCACCTACTACAGCCCCCAATCTTACGGATATTCTGATACGCTTCCCACATTTCATCGCCTGTAATCGTGCAGGGCTTTTTATACTGGGGGTCATCGCCTTCAATAACCACCTTGCAGCCGTCCCCATACGTATTAGCCCAGCAGTTACCCGAGATGGCGAGCAGGCTGTTAGCTGTGTAGATATGGTTTCCGCGCTGCATATTGTTCACAGCCTTGTCACAAAACTTGACGTTTAGTGTGTTGCAGAGCGTTGAGCCAGCGCAGTCGTAATGGTATTCTAGACCCGGGTGTGGGGGCGACGGATTTGAGGTAGTCGTTGGGGGTAGTGGCTTTGTAGTAGGCGTTGGGGGTAGTGGCTTTGTAGTAGGCGTTGGGGGTAGTGGCTTTGTCGTTGACTTTGTACTAGCGGGCATAGTGTCGTAGTTACCAGGATCGATGATATAGCCCCCTAATCCCCCGTCGCCGATGATAGGAACCTTATCATTCGGGCTCCCATCATCGTACGGAGTGTAGGCGGGGCAGCCGAGTGTCACCGTGGTGGTAGATGTGCTGTCCGTCGCCGTGCAGGCCGTGATAGTCCTCGTGCAGTCGGGATCGTTGCATATCGTTGTTGTCGACGACGGGTAGTTCAACACGCTGCATTTTACATTGCAGTACGAGGCCGTCGTACGTTTCCGGCAGCTCGACGGATCGTCCGGATGGTCCGGATCGTTCGGGTTGCCGCCGCCGCTGTCCCCTCCTGAGTCGGTGCAGCCGGGTCCCACGCAGCTGGAGCCCGAGGGACAGAAAGGTCCGATGCACCCGCATAGGAAGACACAACCGGGGCCACCATGGCAATTTATAAGGCATGGCGAGCCACAAATCTGGCCTGGACGACAGCCGGGTTTTGGCGGCCCAGACCCCACACTCACGCTGCTTGGGTAACCTGGGGGAGGTGGAGGTGGTGGACCGGGCGGGCCGGGCGGGCCGGGCTCATCGGGCGACGTTGTGGCGGGGGTAGGGAAGGGTCCAGGGCTATACGTCCAGATGATAGGAGCCCCGGTGGAGCTGCCCCTTGTTTGAGTTATTGTTACTGGAGGGGGTAATATGCTGCTAGTTAGCCAGATGAAGCCACCAGCCAGTGTCGTCGACGACGTTGTTCCTCCTGGGATTCCTCCTGACGTTGGTGTTCCTCCTGGGATTCCTCCTGACGTCGCTGTTCCTCCTGGGATTCCTCCTGGCGTCGTTGTTCCTCCTGGGATTCCTCCTGGTGTCGTTGTTCCTCCTGGGATTCCTCCCGATACTGATGCTGGGTTCCAAATGACGTTGGACACATGAATGGTCTGCGTAGTGATCGGTGATGGCGTAATCACCGTACTCGTGGTTGAGCCAGCAGAAGTCGTAACGATGCCACCACTGATTGTGACAGTCGTCTCCCAAGTCTCCCTATAAGTGACCGTGATTGGATCCATAGTGATCGTTGTTGGGCTCGGCAGCACCCAAGGCGGGAGAATGAAGGTGCATGGCGGATAACACTGGATGGTGGGATCTGGGTCGTTGTAGATATCCGGGTTGACGTAAATAGGCCCAGATCCGGTGTCTCCATCGCTAGCAGTGTCATCAGCGCCGAAGTCAGCATCTAGGTCAATGGCCCAGTCTGACGTTCCCCCGAAATTCAAACCCCTAATCCACGACACACGATCATCGTACAACTTCTTGGTCATCCAAGATACCCACTGCACGTCGTTGTAGACCAGAATGTCCCCATCATCGCTGGAATACTGCTGAACATTACTGTTACTGGCGATGATATCTCGTATCTCAAAGTTGGAAATGTAGCCAGATGTGTTGGTACATTTTCCAGGAGTCGCTCCCGACTCTGGACCCGTGTAAGTGCAGTCTGCGCCATAACAGCCAGGTGAAGTCATCTGAAACGAGCGACCATAGAGTGCCATGCCAACTACAATTTTACTGGCAGGCACGCCGGCCTTGGTTACCATCGCCAATGAGTACTCTGTTTCCGTCCTGTTGACGTGGGAGCGGAGACAATTACCCGCCGGACATCCGTCGCTGCCGAGTCCCAAAGAGTCAGCACGTTCCACGGAGATGAAAACTGTCTGCTTTACGGGGCTAATGAAGATGATGAAAGGACTGAACTTACGTGGAAAAGGAGTTTCCGTAGTCCCACTGGCCATGTAGATCGTATGTCATATAAACAATATAATCAACGACCGAAGCAATATCGCTAATGGGGAAACCCTTGAGATACCAATACGAGGCCGGGGCGGCAATTCCGATTGACATGTCGGCCGGCAGAGCTGCTCGCACAAGCTTCAAGAAAGCCAAGTAATTGGGTCCATCCTCTGGGCTACCGGGTGGAACGCCGGGGATATCGGGAGCTCCTGGGTATTCCCAGTCGAAGTCGACGCCGTCGAGGCCTTGGTCAACGATGAAGGAGGCAACGTTGTTCGCAAACGTCTGTCTCTGCGCGGGCGTCACGCCCTGGCGGAAAATGGGGAAGGTGTCGTAGTCGGTTGAAAACGACCAGCCTCCAAAGGACAAGATGCGCTTGACGCCACTTATCGCCTTGAACTCGTCGAACGCCTTCTGCATGCCACTGACGTCAACCTGGAAACTGTCTGTCATGTTTCCAAAGGAGAAATGCTACATTTGCGCAACATTAGTTAAGCCATTCTTCGTTGCCGTTCTCTAAAATGCAGGAATACTTACCACGTGCGTGTATCTGGTAGTGTCAATCTGACTAGCCTATATTGAAACGGAACTATTAGATTTATACTTGGACGGGGAAGGGTAGCCAAGCTTACCTTCATATGCAGACAAGGCCTATCCCCATTCCAAGCCTCAAAATACCCAATTCTCTTGAAACTCGAAGGCGGGGCCCCATTGTTAGTGATATTTGATCCACAGCTCGCAATACAGCCATTCGACCCTGGCGTTGCCGTCCCCGGGGCCCCCGTATCAGCAGGACTCGAATGGCAGAAGTCCTTCGTGATGCCGCACTGCCCCCAGACATTGCAGCATGCCTTCAGTGGGCACGGGTTCAGATCTGCCAGGGTCGACATATTGGCGGGCCTTTGCGTACCCTGGACGGTAGGCCCGCAGAGGGCGTTTGCCACGGCTCCGGGCATCGGCGGCGAGCCCTTGGAGAGACAGATGACGCCACCGACTATGAGGTTGTTGCACCCGATCCAGCCCCACGTGTCCTTGTTGCGGGCGTTTATGTCGTCGACCGTCATCGTGTTGGCTTTGGCAATGGTGGAACAGAGGTCGACGCTCTTGATCGTGTGCGTCTTGCATGTGCCGTCCGCATTGGGCTTGGGCGTGAAATCTGGGAGCGTCCCGGCAGAGCAGCAGAAATACTGTCCGACTTGGATGTGGCTGCCTTGGGTGCTGCATAGGCTGGGGTCATTGTTATACGAGACCAACTGGGCCTGGGTGATTTTGCACCGATCCGCGAGAGACCAGCAGCCGTCGCCCGATACGGCCTGGGTGTAAGTGCAAGTTGCGCGTTTGACATTATTGCTGTTCCCAGTGGTGCCGGAGTCTGGACCGACGGTGATTTTGGTGCCAGGAACCATAGCGATTGAGACGGCTTGCCACGCCTCTGTCTCGTCTCCTAACTCGAGGCATTTGGCGTTGTGCCAGTCGCGAAGTGCAGCCTGCACTGGTGATAGACGACCTGCGGTATCCACAAAGATGCCTAGTATCTGCGATCCTAGAGAATCTGCACTACAGAGCTGCGCAGCCATCTTGTCGATTTTATGGCCAGATTCTCGCTGAGCGAATTGCTGTATAATTTCGGCAAGACCCTTGTTCTGGATCTGAGATCCAGCATATACGCCCATGATGACTTGGCCTGACTTAGCGAACAAGATTGTCTGGCCGCCATCCTCTTCAGACTTAACTGCGTCAGCGAGCGCCAAAGCTGCGGCCGTAATATCGGCGCTGTCACTGCTGCTCTGACCAAGCCACCGGGTGGTTTGGATGTGTGATATCTGCGACTGGGCATCGGATGCTATCCTGGTCGAGTTGGACACACGGTTGTATGAAAAATACTGTCTTCGTGTCAATTCCGTCGATTTCTGCACTGAACAAGCGCGAATCGCAGCTTGCGGTGTTACCGAATGAACTCCGTTGTACAAGTTCAAATCTAGTAGAATAGTCTGGTTACAGTTGCTCAATTGGTTGGTGTTTTGGTATTGCCCCCAAGTGGCACGAGTCGCAGCATCATTGCACGGCATCGGGCAGCGAGCCGTTGCAGAGTACGGATCATAGCTGGTTGACACTGAGATGATGGAAGGAAGGGATGAGAGAATTGCCAGTCCGATGAAGGCTGAGGGGCACCGAGGCCCAGATATTAGCTTCATTGTGCAATTGTATTTCAGAAGGCCTCTTGAGGCTCTCTGTGTGAGTCTTTGAGTCCGAGGAAGACCCTCATTCTTAACTTCTACCTTCGAATGCTACTGAACTGCAGTGGAGGACCGGTCTTGCAGCCGAGGCCGCTTTGTGATCGCCCGTTTTGTTGGTTATAAAATTGGTGCCCGCTTCTGCATGAGAGCTAGAGTATACAATGGCACTAAAGAGGAGCTGAGATCGACAGGATTTACTATTCCGGGCCCCAACACCGAATGCCAACACCGAATGCCAAATACGACCATTCGGTGTTGGGGCCCGGAATAATAAACCCTGCCGATCTTCAAATAGCAAAGTCTGTTGCGTTATTATGTGACGGGATATGACCATGGAGCATTCCCCCCGTTTTGTTTGATATTTGATTCCTCAATCATTGATGCCTACTCAGTAAAACCACACCTACCCGTGGCCTGCGTTGCGACAATTGTGCTGAAAATGGTGAAGTTCTTCAGACTTCGTGGACTGCTTCCACTTCTCCTTCTGGCAGTAGCCGGAAATTCTTCTGTTTTGCCTCGATTCAGGTAAGGTTATACTTCTCCCTATTCTCAAGAGCTTGTAATTGATTCCCCCACAGCGACGTAAACACAGTCGATCTCTTCGGTCGAGATGCTTTACCAGAAAACTCAGCTTCTTGCGTTCCGTCTTGTGATCTAGGGACGTGCGGAAAAGCAGGTTCTTGTTCCATTGGCAGCGCTTTCTCGAAGAGAAGCACGCGTCTAGAAGACTCCTTCAACACCTCTTCTGATTACGAGGATACGCATGCTTTGAGAAGGAGGCTTTTCACAAACAGTGCAGGGTCAACCACCTACAGTGGCGGCGACGTTAACCCCACACGCGGGGAACTCGATGCGTATATTCCCGCAGTGGACAATGGCGCCGAGGATGATTATTTCGGCCCTCCGTTGCCTACAGTCGAGATGAATGGTAAGTCCATGACATATGCCGGTTGTAAAACCAATCTCCCACGACTTTGCTGTCTTCGCCACTTGTCTTCAGGGACGAGCCTATATGCACGCGCTCATGCTAATTCTATGTTGTCTGTTTAAGGCGATGGTATTGTGGACGAAAGAGCAGTCAGCCAGCAAAAATCATTCGGCAAAGATCCATTTCAGATAATTTCGACAAATGTTTACGGTTGTACAGTGGTAAGCAACCAAGGAGATGATAAGATCAATAACTTGTATGAATTTACTAACCATTTTTCGGTTTTCTAGATAGTTGTAGCCTCAAAAAGAGGCGTTTGGATGGTAAGTTTGCGAGGCTGCACGGGGTCCAATATCCATTGATTAGCACTGACATGCCTCCTCTCTACAGACACACCTCTGGGAGTCATATTCCAACGGCAAGATATATTTCACGGACGAGGCCGGCGAGAGGCGCTTTTATAATCCCGACACACTAGAAGATCCAGCCTTCGATCAACGAGTCCTTAAGTTCCTGAAAGGGGAAACGGTTGATAATCCGGTACCAAACGGTTGGAATGACTACGTCGCGCCTACCGGCCCAGGAATTGACGTCAATCTCTTCAATAACGGGCGGACAGACCAAACGTCCGTGTACGTCTTCACGCCTTGCAAGTATGGCGAAAGGAAGCCAAGCAAGGCTTGCATAAAGTTCCCCAACCGTTATGGAGAGTACGGCGAAGTCCATAAAACAATCGCTGGCATTTTTGATGTTCGAAACCCAAGATGGGCGTTAGTACCCTACGTTCCCTTAAACACCGAAGATCCGGAGGAGTCAGAGCTGTTAGGGACGAACAACAGGGGTGCCGTTCTCTTCCAGTATGACCCCAATAGTGACGGCAAGGGCAAGAAGGCTTGGAGATTGTTTCTGGAGAAGAGATTCCAATATACGGCAGTGTAGTAGTCTGCTAGCCTTGCCTGACTGCTGGCTTGAAAACATGTAGCTTTATTCTGGGGTACACTAGTACTGTTGCATGTTATGCTATTCAATTATTGTCTTCTATTTATTTGGGTGTTGATTCCGGCCATTCGTTGTGGCTGATGTCCGCTGGCAGCCGCCGCAGTCACATGCGTGTGTATACACTGTGAATTCCCATATTCGCTGAGTCGTGCATCCTCGGGTCGATCGAAACTGTACGTGGCTCCTCACGGGCAATCGCATAGCATGGGTGCGATGTCAATTATTTTGTGCCATTCTAGCCTACCTAGATGCATACTCCGTAGAGCAAGCAATCAAGATGTCAACAGTTCTGTATTTTGTAGGACCCCTACTACCCCTAAAGAGGGGTCCCTGCGTTAGGATGCCCACCCAACTACGACATTTTGTTGGACGACATATTTTAATGCTCTGATTGGCTGACAGTTTCGGACCCTCTCAAGCATTTGGCTAGCACTATGGATCGATATATAGATCGTCACGGATCGGACCACGGATCGGGCCATAGATCGGCGCGATGCAAGCGAAGATAATTACGTAAACAATTCCTTCAACGGACCCCGAGGTGCAAGGGAATGTCAGGGGTCCAGGAGATGTCCAAAGCGGAGTTATTTTAATGATAGCTTTGGGGACCTTTTCAGAGAAGATACTGCACCAATCAAGTGGAGATTTAGACCAATTAGTCAGGCACATCCAACATTATGTGTCCTCTGGCAATTGCAGGTTTTTAAACGTTACATCCAACTACCTTCCTTCTTCCTTGTCTATCCTTCCCCTTCCTTCACCCCCCAGCCTCGGTGGAGCCCTTTTATTTAAAGGGGGTAAAAGAAAAGAAGAAGAAAACGTATGCAGAAGGCTGGGCAAGAACGATGTCACCCTCAACGGCGTCCCCTTTAGAGGATCTTCCTCTGATCGTATTGGAGAACATCTGTGCATATCTAGCGCAGTGTGGTTGTAAGAGGAGGGGCTGCCTGCGCGCCTTCTCATTGACGAGCTGGCGCTGCTGTTCTGCAGCCGCTGCGCAGCGGTTCTGCCAAATTCGGCTCACGGTGCGGGGTCGGAACGAGCTGCAGGATGACTTGAGGCGATGGAGCCAGGTGCTCAGTATAGGTGGCCGCTTTCGGTGCGTACGCCGACTTAAGATTTTGGGGGGGCCCAAGATACAGGAAGAGGGAGGAGGCGTTCTCCAAGAGAGCCCTGGTGCTACCGTCAGTGAGCAAGATGAAGGAGGAGAGGAGGAGAAGCAGGACGACAACATACAGGACTACTTTGAAATGCATGATTTCTGCAAACCTTCCAAATCTGGCATCAAGTTCTGGGAGGACGACATGCCTCTGCTGCATGACGAAGACTCTACTGAAGCTTGGCAGCCTCTTGCTGGCCTTATCGGCCAGCTGGCAGGCCTCCAGGATCTGGTCTGGGCCTATAGGTCGCGATTGCCACGATGCATTCTCTCAGTTGCTGATGCCATGAGCTGTCGACTTCACATGCACAGCTTCTATCTTAGTAGTCTCATTCAACATCGTGATCACCTTCGCGATGTCGACCCAGACGAATTCGCACTTGCAACGTCGTCTTGTCTGTACAGCATTGTTGTGCCGTTTCATAACTGGGATTCGGATGGTAACTTGGATTACAACCGAGAGGCCGTGTTGCGTATGGTGGCTGGGGCGGCGCCTAGGCTGACACATGTCTGGATGCGTCTGTGTCGGCCCGGGAATTCAATTGCTTTCATGGAAGCATTTAGAACTCCTAAGCCGGCTTGGTCTGGCTTCTTCCCTGGGACAGCAATGGCAGACGAGCATGTGCTAGGCAGTCTCCAGAGTCTATTCATCGACTCTGGGTTATCTCATACGGCAATCAGCAGCTGGAGTTGTCACACCGACTTTGCCAAATTGCGCCGCCTCACAATCCACTGGGGCGCCGAGAGCAGTGGTGTCATTGACTCTTGGATATCTTACACAGAAATTAGCAGCTGGAGTTGTTACACCGACTTTGCTAAATTGCGCTGCCTCACAATCCACTAGAACACTAACAGCAGTGGTGTTGTTACATTACTGCAAACCTTAAGAGAGATAGCCCTGGGAGGCGGTTTCAAGTCCCTAAACACACTAGTATTATCAATACCTCACGCTAATGCGCGTCCGATGCAGGACGCTCTAATCCAATTACTCGAGCATTTGAACCCCCTCGATATACTAGATTTGACTGGTTTTATTGGTAAAGAAACATTGGAACCTGCTCTAATTCGCCATGGTGGAATTCTACGCAAGCTTCGAGTGATCCCATACCGAGCTTACGGCACACTGAGGCCCATGGTCGAATTTTCAGAAGCCGTTATCCAGCGCCTTGTAGAACTGTGTCCGAACCTAGAACAAGTCGAGTTTCCCATCAATAGAACACATAGCGACGGTCGGGAAACAGGGATTTACCGAGCGTTGGGCGGACTGTCTCGGCTGAAGGATGTGTCACTGAAACTTGAGTTTTCAGTAGGAACCATCGAACGAAATGAAGAAGATGATGAAGAGATCCAGGACGACGAAGAGGAAGATGAATTGATATATAGGATGTTCACCGGCGATAATTTGCCACTCGCCGACATCCAAGACGGCTTCAACAATGGCGCCATTGACAGCTCCCTAGCGCTTTCCATCTTCAATTTGATATCATCCGGTGGCAGCTTGAGGCATCTGAGACTGCAGATTGAACGAACAATGGGACCGGGGAGTGATGATGGAGAACTCAACTATATGTTAGCCTGGATTGGGCGTAATTGGGTCTGCGAGCAGGACGACCGAGGCAAGGTCTCTGTCCGGGAACTTGGCAAGAAGAAGAGAATCATGATCGAGGAGGAGCTCCCATATCTCGAGGAGAGCCATTATCTGACGGCTTGGAATAATACATGGCCGCAAAAGTCGTCGAACTGGTGGGAGAATTGGAAAAGTCTTCCCCTGTCAGATGAAGCGGAAGGTAGTGAGCGGTTGGAAGGATCCGGATCGCAGTGAACGGCATGATACGGTTTCTGGTGATGAGAACGGAAAGGCAAGGATTATAATAGGCTAGGTTTTGTCTCCGTTAACACGAAATGCCCGCCTGCTTTCGGTTTACTGGAATATAAGGCTGACGTTGTACTGCAATATCCCTCGCGACGTAAAGATGTGGTAGCGTTATGGTTAACTAGGCATGGACTTGCTGTTTGGATTGCATTAGAGGCCTTAGTTAGAGGTCGTTGTCTGCTGTATGTATCTGCTACTTTACGCTATGTTGTAAATTATGTTTATTGGCACTATTGAGACTATCATCTAGGTGTCACGCAAATTTGTGTATGGCAGATCGGACGGGATGCCTAATGTTCTTTGTCTATAGTCGTATGTGACAACTTCTCAGGTGTTGGGGAATAAATATTGCTTCGTTGTGTTGCGATGCAAATATCACTTTATAATTTTGCGTCACAATAACTAAACATGGCGGATAAGGGTAACGTACTTCACGGGCGAGCGGGTCACCCGAGCGAGCGGGTCACCAAAACACCAAAATCTAACTAGTACTACCTACTACTACACTACCACCCTACATAATAACCCTTATTCGATCGTAATTGATTCCTTCCTGGCGCCTCTCGCACGTACAGGTATTATGTCCGATCTTCTTACATTGGCCACAGCGCTTCTGTTGGCCCTTAGAGCCTACCTGCCGACTACTCTCACTTGCTACCTCCGTACAGATTTAAGCATTAACCTCAGCAGTCTAAAGGATATCCTCTCCCTCTTATATAGAGAGACTACCCCCTTGCATTATACGCCTCTTGCACTTCCTTTCCCTTCTCTTTTTCTGTTCATTTGCTGCTTGTAGAGCCTTAACTTCTGCTTTAAGTAAAACAGCAGAATGCATCATCATTTCTGCCCCTTTAACAAGGCAGCTAACAGCATCATTAATTGAGCTAGGAGAGCTGTTCTGATGTTGTACAATGCGGTTCTTAATGTGCTCTGTTTAAAAGTTAAGCTCCCTTATAGTTTAAGGAGTCTTTAAAGTCCAATTGTCACTTTTAACTATTGGAGGGGTCAGAGTTCTTAAGTGTAGATTTAAGTGAGAAAGGACATTCTATAGCTTATACAGAACTAGTCCTGTTGCTCGGAACCCACTCTTAATATTCTACTCTGTAAATGTAGCTTTAAATGCTTCTTTAAATACAGAGAGAAACTCAAGCTTTGTAATATGATTAAGCCGGTTCTATACGAAGGTTTCCTGTTTAAAAGTTAAGCTCCCTTATAGTTTAAGGAGTCTTTAAAGTCCAATTGTCACTTTTAACTATTGGAGGGGTCAGAGTTCTTAAGTGTAGATTTAAGTGAGAAAGGACATTCTATAGCTTATACAGAACTAGTCCTGTTGCTCGGAACCCACTCTTAATATTCTACTCTGTAAATGTAGCTTTAAATGCTTCTTTAAATACAGAGAGAAACTCAAGCTTTGTAATATGATTAAGCCGGTTCTATACGAAGGTTTCAATCTAACGTCTATATAAAAGCTTTAGCAGAGTAAAGCAGCTAACATTAAGTAGCTAAAGGATATACAAGGAGTGTAGTGGTATACAGAGGGTGATTATCTTCTGTTCTATACAGTAGTGTTGAAATTGAGCTAAGAGGTGGCTCTTATGTCCGTCGAGAATAAGAAGGCGATAGGTTCCAATTGAACGACTGTTTATATGTCGATCGAAGTGTTGAATCTACTCGTACCTAATTGAATTTAAAGTCTACCTATTGTCACTTAGCGTAATTACCTAATCGTCTAGCAATCCCAAGTCCTTATACTAAGCTAAAAGGTGATTCTGTGCCTTAAAAATAATGAATAGCAGGAGTACCTATCTATACAAATTAACACCTTAGATAATTGACACCTACTCTCTATTCCCTAGCTGTAT
This sequence comes from Pseudogymnoascus sp. VKM F-4518 (FW-2643), assembly GCA_000750925.1. Lineage (NCBI taxonomy): Eukaryota > Fungi > Ascomycota > Leotiomycetes > Thelebolales > Thelebolaceae > Pseudogymnoascus > Pseudogymnoascus sp. VKM F-4518 (FW-2643). The sequence continues at coordinate 27,050 of JPKC01000038.1, read as the reverse complement.
AGTCTTCGGACAGCTCTTTGCTTCTAAGCTTGTGACTACCTTTGCAGTAGCAATAACTCCTATTGTAAAACCTGCTTCATCAAAGTTGTAGATATCCTGCTCTAAGATGCCGTATTTTGCGACTATGTTTCGTACAAGAGAGAACCACTCTTAAATTATCTTAGGATCTTCGCATTTTGCTCGTTTATAATCGTACTTCCGACTAAACTTTGCTTTGATTTCCGTACGACGCTTTATAAAGCTAGTAGCCCAGTTCTTCCTAGTAGGGCTCTCGCCTCATTTAGAGAGTAGGAGATCTGCCATTTCTTATACAGCTTGTGGCCAGGGTGGAAATCCACGTAAATCTAGGTTGAGGATGTATTGAACAAGAGCTGACTCTTCGTACGAAGTTAATTTTCGTGAGTTAGGGGTAGAGTCGCGTTGAGAAGTAACACCGTTAAGTCGTGTACGTAGCGACTCAAATGGGACGTTGTACGACATTGCAGCAGCTCGAATACTCTTAATATTGCCTTCTTTAAGTGCTGTAATAGCAAGAATAATTCTATCCTCTTGATTAGAGAATTGGGCTTGTGTTGGTTGTGGCATGTTGACAGTTGTCGAAGTTGACGCGTTTTGGTGTTTTGGTGACCCGCTCGCTCGGGTGACCCGCTCGCCTGTGAAATACGTTATCTTTTACGATAACAATCTATCTTGTATATTGTTTCGTGCTTCCCTGCTTCCCTCCGAGCCCGAATTACTATGCGCCCTGATATCGCTTGAATCGGATGTCCTGTAATCGGCAACATATTCGTGTTCGAGTAAGTAATTGCAAAAAGGTTGGCACTGTAATATGGATGTCTGTTACTATTGGTTTTTATGCAGGATAGACGATCCCTTGGTTCCTTCACAGTTCTGAAGAAAGAAATTCCGGAAAGGGTAGAAACACAAGAGAAAGGATGATGGGGCTTAGGAATTTAGGGAAATTAATAGAAAGAAGCCTCAAACGTACGCATTCCCTTCTTCCAGGTGCCTTCCCTCTCGACATCGGACATGAGGAGCACATGATATGTCTTCGCCCAAATAGCTTGGTGCAACCCTTTGGATTGGGACACACCCAGTGCTTCTCATTTGGAATCGTGATAAAGGGTGTTTTATCATACTCCCGACCGTAATCATCGTCCAAGATCGGATGGTTAGTCTGGCCATTCCAGCGCGGATAATTAGAAAGTAGATTGAAATCTGGACTCCGTGACGGTAAGAAGGAGTTATTAGGCAAGCTCGGCTGCCCAGTCTGACCATTCCCGCCCTGATAATTGGAAGGTGGATTGAAAGCAGGACTGCGTGATGTTAAGTAGGGGTCATTCTGCGAGGCGGCGGTGGTAGGCAGAGCCCAGGTGAGTTGAGTATAGACAGTTTGAGTAGGAATAGGTCGATTAAAGACGGGTTGAGTTAGGTTGAAAGGCTGATACCCGGGCGCAACAGTCCCGGGACGGCGTCTCGCGTCTTCCAGAGAGTCATTATCCTGATAATTCATCTTGAACTAGTCGGAAGTGATTTGATTGTAGTTGTAGAAGGATAAGAAGATGTAGATACGATAATTCCTTCGCACCTGGTTATGTTTCCAACTAACTATCAGACTGCGCGGGGGCGGCTGACTGAATGATGCCTAAATGCATTCGACCAAGTTGGGCTTAGCATGGCATGCAGGCAGACAAAAGAGGGCAAATCAATATTGAGTGTATTCGCTCTCCCAAACAACGAAAGGTTCCTCCAAGATAAGATCACCTGATTTAATTTGACCATCTTCAAAAGACGATACCGTTGCAACTTGTCAGAAGAGTTGTATTTCCATTCTGCCTTAATTTCTTGGGGATTTAGGTGCAGCCTGACTAGGCCGTTCATAGTGCTGTCAGGCACAGCTGCAAATGAAGAGTGGAGGGTCCCTGGAGTAGACGATGTAACTCTAACAAAGCGACTGTACATACCACCATTCGAGGACAATACCTTGGTCTTAATGCGTGGCAGTACCGAAGAATGAAAGTATATGAGTCTGTTCTTATATTTATGCACTCGGAATTCTCCACGTACATTAATCCTGAAAATATGTATAATGTCACTTGAGATCTCCACCTACTAACTCCTATTATCTCCTCCTTCAAAGCAAAGAAAAGCAATCCTCTAAAACTCTAGAGACACACTGTGAGGTACTTTGTGCACTACTAAAGCTTCGAATCACTTGACTTTACCAGCGAGCTTGTGTATAGCAGAGCGGACAGGATGCCCGATTTTCTTAAGTCTATCTATGGCCGTATGTGATTATCCCTCCTGTAGAGTGAATTATACGGAGATGTTTCTTCTGTGCGGACTGGTGAGTCGAGAGAAGGGGGGGGTTGCTTCTCTCGCTCTATCTCTCCGTTTGGTGTTCTGATGCCTCTAGGCAAGATGGACGAGGCGCCGTGAAATATTCTCTGATTTCTGTCCGCAAGAGCTAGAGATCAACTCGCACAAGCCATCACCATATTACTCCCCATAATCCCTAAATCCCAACACACCGCTCATAGAACATACCCCTACGCAGGAACCTCAATAGTCAAGATATCCAGCCCCTTCGCCAACTCCGCCTTCTTCGGAAACACCCCCTTCCTCATCAACTCACTCGCATGCGACACCACCGGATCCTTCCCCATAGTCGCCACCGCCACCACCTCCTCACCCCTCGTATAGAACACCGCAAACTTATACTCCTCCAGCAACCCTTGCACCACGCGCCCATCAAACCCACTCCCCGTGTTCCCGCAGTACCTCAGCTGCGCCCCCAGCGCCGACCAGAAAATGGGGATAAACGGCTTGCGCGCCGCCGTCGGAGCGACGATGTGCGCCGCGGCCGCACGGCCCGAGTTCTGCGCCACGTTCCAGTGCTCGATGCGGACCGGGGCGCCGTTGCCGCCAGGGCCGTGGTACGGGTACGTCGCGATGTCGCCGACGGCGTAGACGCCGTCGAGGCCCTGGACGAGGAAGTTCTCGTCAACGGTTAGGGAGCCGTCTTTGGCGAGCTGCACGGACTTGTTGTCTTTAAGGTATTCGGTTGCGGGCGCGACGCCGACGCCGAGGATGACGAGATCGGCGTCTAGTTTGGTGCCGTCTTGAAGCTGGATGGCGCCGACTTTGGTGGGGTCGGATGATGAGGGCAGGGCTTTGTCGACGCCGGCGCTCATGTGGAACTTTACGCCCGTTGCTTCGAGTTGCTTCTGTAGGTAGGAACCGACTTGTTCGCCCATGACGCGCTCGAGGGGAACCTTCTCCATGCCAACGACTGAGACGGTGTTGTCCTTAGATGTGGCTTTGGCAACTTCCATGCCGATAAAAGAGCTGCCGATGACGACGATCTTCTTGTTCTTTTCGCCAATGGCGGCCAGGATGTCTTTGACGTTGTGGATATTCCGCAACACGAAGATATTTCCAAGCTCCTTAAAGCCTGGCAGTGGGAGCTGACGAGGTGTTCCGCCAGTTGCGAGCACCAGCTTGGTGTAGGGATACACACTCGCAGATTTCGTGTGCACCTTCTTAGTGAGGAAGTCAACTTCCGTCACCTCGTCAGTGACAGTGGTGATCCCCGCCTCATCAAACCATTGCTGGTCTCTCAACCCAATCTTGACCGGGTCGGGAATAAGGGCCTTGGACAGCTTCGTCCTGTCAATTGGTAGATAACCCTCATTGCTGATCAAAGTGATGGAGCCCTTATAACCTTGCTCACGGAGCGCCTCCACGGTCCCAATAGCCCCGGATCCGCCTCCCACGACAACGATGTTCTCAGGCTTGACAGCAGAGCACCTGATGTTTGGCTTCCTCCTGCTCCCCTTGATCGTCTCCTGTGCACCTGTGACATAGACACCGCCGTCCTTTTCAACGAGTCCGAAGACGGGGAGGTTGTCGATGGCCGGGGCGTTCTCAATATCACCCGTCTTTGCGTTGAAGCAGGCTACAATGCCATTAGCGAGCTGTCTCTGTCGCAGTTGCAGTATTGGAATGTCGGTATAACTCACCTCCATGCCACGGGCACGTAATTCTGCCATCTCCAGTCAAAACTCCCTTGACAAGCGGGGCACCTGGCCCATGTATTAGCAGAAGCATTTCGTAAACAGAGTACCAAACTCACCATAATGAGTGCACTTAGCACCGACGGCAGTCGTTTTCCCCCCAACATTCAGCAACAAGACTTTCCCGCCTTCAACTCCATCCACCTCAACCTCTCTCTTCTCCCCCGGCTTCAAGTCGAGCGCCGCGAGGTCCTTAACCTTGAATTCCGTCGCCATAGCTCTAAACTGTGTTGTAAATGCGAAAAGCGACTTTTTCGATCCTCTCGGAGACTGTCGAATAATCTGTCGCAGACTACTGTTATATAAAAGCTTTGAGGAGAGCATCTACTCCTGGGATTTGTAATTATGTCGTCTAACGCAGCGAGGATATGTGTAGGTGGGAGGGTGGGGGAGGTCATGGTCATGAACAATTGGTCCCTGTTTATTGGCTGCGGGGTAGCTGTGCGGCAGCTAGCACATGTCGTCATACTCTAATTGACAACGGATTACTAAAGCGCCGACTATCCGTGGCTTGGCACCACCGGTTTGCAGGAGTTTATCATCAACATCAAACGCAAGGCCGTGGTGGCTCGAGTACTGGTGAGCTGATGTGATCTATAAGCAATTAGAACTCCTTTGGTGGTTTTAACTCTAGGCCTGTGATGGGCCTACAGCTCGGGTATCTGTGTTCCGCTCCAATACCATACACATGTCTTCCTCATTAGTGGAAAGCTCGGTCATGGTCGGAGTGGTTACAACATCCAACAGGATCGTCCAAACAGCTCAGCCTCTTCACAACTTCACCAAAGTAATCTATCAGTAGGACAAACGGCCGAAGCCTAGACCACGGTGAAGCAAAATTGTAGTGAGAATCGGGTGTCTTAGTCCCGGCCGTATGTTCATTTGACTCGTACAAAGACTTTAAAAGTGTATCTCATCTACACCATACATCAACCCCCACCCCTCCCGTTCCAGAAGAACGCACTCAAATACCCACTTTCCAGCGCTCCTCCATGAAATGCCCGAAGTCCCAGGTCCGACCCTAATTCCTACCTAGCCACCCACCCATTATCAACAAAAACGCACAAGAGCCCGGTTGCAAAGCCCCAATAGCGAGCCCGTGCGTGAGAGCTCTCACCCGGCCCACACCTTCCCTCTATCCCATATCCGTCGCCCCTACGGCGCTTCCATCTCGCGAACAAAAGATAAAAACATCAGGGTATGTCAAAACACAAAAAAACCGTCCCGCCCGAGGCAGCAGAAGCCCGCAATTGCGTAGCGGCAAAAACGGGGCCAATTCGCAAAGCTATGCACGCCACACAATGCTGAACACACACGCGCAAGAAGTAGAACAGACTGCCCCATCGTTAACCCCATCCGGTCCCCGTCATCCACCTTGTCATATGTATATATCTGCCGCGGCTAATATTGTTCGTAAACGTCGTCATCTCTTTTTATCCTCTCCTGTTCATCGCTGCTCCGGCTCCTGAGATGGCCAGGTCTTGTCGCCCGCTCGTGCTCCGTGTTGTGACTCTCGGTAGCCCGCTTGTGGTTTGGACTGCTGGCCCAATGCTCGTGCGTTTGCTCGCGGTTGAGATTGTGGGGTTGCTTAGGTTATGTACATTGGACAGTCTCCTTGGGGCGGGGGGCTTATTCGGACTAGGATCACGAGTCCTTGTGCCGCCGTTTCGGAGCGCAGTCACGGGAGGCTCCGGCAAAGGCCGCTGGCTATTCTGAGAGGTCGTCGTATTATTGTATCGTTTGACCGGTGATTCATTTCTGCTGCCGCCTCCAAGGGGCCGTGGTGCAGACAGCGCCGTCTTTGGTCCCGAGATATACTCGTGCTGAACAGCCTGGTCTGGCGTCATTCGTCTGGCTGGATCCCATCTCAAGCACTTCGAAAGGAAATCCAGGAACACCTCGTCGTCACACTTTAGGACTTGTTGTAAGGTCTTCGACGAAGGCTTCCGACGGCGGCCCTTCGATGACACAATGAGTCGTGGTTTACCCATGGAGTCGAAGAAGAGCTTCTTTCTTGTGCTCTTCTCAATTAGATGCTTCTCTGGTGGCCCAAACACTTCCATGATACAGGCCAGCTGCTCCTGCTCGTTTTCGCCAGGGAAAATCGGATAGCCGGTGTAAAGCTCAGCCAAGATACAGCCAACACTCCACATATCAATTGCAATTCCGTAACTCATGCCGAGAATAACCTCTGGGGATCGGTAGAATCGAGATTGAATGTAGGTATAGACCTTTTCGTTCTCGAAGCAGCTGGAACCGAAATCGATGACCTTGATCTCCGAGTGCATCGGGTGAGCAAGCAGAATATTTTCTGGTTTGAGATCACAGTGGATGACCTTGTGCATCTTAAGAAGAAGCAGACTGCCCAGAAGCTGTTTGGTGAACCGCCTAATGAGCTTCAAGGAGAACCCCTTGAAGCCATTATATTTAATAAACTCGTAAAGGTTCATATCAAGAAGTTCAGTTGAGAGGCAAAGATGGCCACGGAAGTAGAAACTTTGCGTAAAGTTGACCATGCTATGTCTGTTTGTCGGGTCCTATTGGCGCTGTTAGTAACTATGTTTAGAAAATGTGAAGTATTTCTTACCCATTCACGCAGCTTCTGCAAGATATTGACTTCCACAAGTGCCTGCTGATGAAACCTCTTCTTATTCCGAATAATCTTGATAGCAACCAAGCCGCCAGTCTTATGGTCGATACATCGAACAACTTGACCGAAACTACCTTTTCCGAGGATGTCGATGATCTCATACCTAAATGAGAGATGATCACCCTTTACAATAGAGTAGTCTCCTCGCTCGTCGTCGTAGCCAAAGTTTGCATTATCAGACTGAACCTTCCCAACATGCTTAGCAGCATTTTGCGTGCCGCAGAAGTAAACATCCTTGAAGTCAACAATCTCTCCGCGCTCATAAATGTTGAGATGTGCCATTTGCACTGCTTGTTGCGGGGAGACCCTCTCCTTTGGCGTAGCACGTTTTCGGAGAGCGTCGAGCACTTTCGCAGCTTGCTCCGTCTCTTTCCGTCTTGATGCCATTTTCTTCATCTCCTCTTCTGCCACCAGGTCATCTTTGTCGAGCTTATATGCGGAAGCGGAAGGGTTCACCGGCCTCAAAGCGGTCGTGGAGGGCTTGGGTCCGATGATTCTCTGCCCATGGGTAATCATCGAAGCCGAAGATCGTTGTGGGTTGAGCTTGGGTTGCAGAGGCTTGGCATCTGCAGTATCCTCTTTCTTCGGACCACGGGAAATACCCCAGTTGTTGCCTTGTGTGCGTTCTTGAGCAACAGGTAGCGTGAGACTCGAGATGGAGCTTTTCCGTCTTTTGGATTCTAGATACATCGGTTTTACAGTCGGACTTGGGCTTGACGTTGCGGTCTGGCTGTTAACGTTCTGCAGACTCATCGACGCTGGGAGTCTTGGAGGCGGCATGTCATTGTGCTTCGGGTCGTGCTTTGGGGGTTGAGGAGCGTATTCTGAGCTCTTGTCGTTCGCCGCCCTCTCGCTTGCTGCATGCGACAAGCTAATGCTGCTTTTAGAGGCTGTACGCCTCCAGCCAAGGCTGAGCTTTCTCCGGAGTGATGACGCCGACGACGGTGTCTGTGCTTCATCTTGGCTTGACTGATCATAAGTTGGGAGATCATCAGCCTTGGGCGGCAGAGCAGCATTCAGAGCTCGAGGGCCATTTAGTTTACTTAGCCTCTGCTCGCCAGAAAAGTCTGTTGGGAAGTCACCACTTGTTTGCGGCCTTGGCAAAAAGTTGAACTCTCCACTGTTCTTTGGTAAAGACGATGATATGAATGGTGACACAGCGTTCTGTCGTGCCGGGTTTGGCGGCGCGGGTAGTGGCTTTGTGGGGCTCGTTGATCCATTGTCCTGCCTTGAATGCTGAATAGATGTGCTACTTCGCAACTGATCTGTGATATGGCCCGACATGTCATCACGTTGGTGTGAAAAAAACGAGGATTTTGATGCTGTCATAGGTGTTGTCGGAGTCTTCGCATTTGCTCGTTTTGGTGGCGGCGTTACAGTTCCGTTGGAATTTGAAGCTGCATCATTGCGGAATTGAGCAATTTTTGCTGCAGTTGGAGTACTCAGGGGAAGTAAGTTAAGTGGAGGAAGTCGCAATGGCTGCAGATGTTTTTTCTTTGGAGGGGCACGCTTCCCTTGTTGTTCCACATCTGATCCAGCACCCATGCCGTGCTTTATTCTAGAGGTGGAGTTTGAGTCCACATTCCTGGGATCTCTTCCTGATGATGTGCCAGATAGCTCATTAGTAGAGCTACTATTCCGGCTGTTTATACTGCTCGAATCAAACGGAAGGCTTGATTTTCGAGCGGCAAAGAGTGGAGGTTCGGCGGGGGACTCTTTCGGAGATTCATACGCCTTTGGAATTGCGGGGACAGGTGGAACTTCCTCCTCTTCGTTCCCGGCAGAACTATGGACATTTCTTGACTTCGGAGTAGGTAGTCTAGATGTTGATGGTACTGGAAGCAAGCGGGGTTGGGGCTGCAGTGATCCAGTTGACGATCTAGGCGTAAACCCACCATTGGATCCAGTAGAAACTCCATATGTTTTTCGGCTGAAATCCGGGGTGTTGCGCAAAGACGAAGGGGTAGTGCTCATCCGTGGAAGAAGCGATGGGGATCGTGACGATCCTCTGATATGGGAAGGATCCTGCTGATTCACAGGCGGAGTATTTGGCAAAGGTGGAGCACCATGCATGGTAGACATGCGCTTCATCCGTCTCGTATCCGTGGGACTGATTGTCCTTGCACCTAATCCAGATGCATGTGAATTAGATGAAGGCATTTGCGACATGCGCCTTGCTGCCGATGATGGAGTCGAGGTGTTGCGCCCGTTGTGTCGGCCGGGGGACTTTCCAGCATATGATAATGATCTGGAATGATCTGGAGTTCCCCTTGGCGTCGACAATGATTCTTGGTTGTGACGTGAGGGTGGTTGAAGGGACTTTGTTTTCGATGCCCGTGGTGTTGTTAGACGGGAGGTGTCACCTTGAAGGTTTCCAGATGAATCTGACATCCGGCTGGCTTCTGACAAGCTTTGATTTGACGTTGACGCTGTAATACTAGATGCTAAGCTCGGTCTGCGTCTGTGAGATGTCCTGAAAGAAGTGTCGGATTCGGTGCCACTGAAGCCGATGGATTTCCGTTGTCCCTTGCCTCCGTTATTTGCTGATATTGGCGGATACTGGTTCTGTCTGCGAGTGCGCATAGCAAGCGGGGCTGTGGGCGGGTCCATGCTCCCAGGTATACCAGACGACGTAGAGGATACGCTGCTCTGCCGATTTGAGGTATTTTGCCGTCTCAAAAGCGAGCCGCTCCGAACTGGCCTTGAAATAGGCGCCCCACGGCCTGCTAAAGCTTTCGCCTCGACCGCCTCTCTGGTTATTACACCACCGGTAGCTCTATCCGAAATCATGCTGCCAGATAGGCTAGGTTCTCTTGATGCGTCTGGGAATGGCTCGAGTCTCTGGTCGTCAGACGCCGATGATATACTCTGGTGGAGGTCGTCGAAACTGGGGGAGGGCAGGAAGTCCAGAGGTTCGCCCGAGGCTTGTTCTTCGAAAGGATTGTTGCTACCGAAGGTAGGTAGGGGTATTTTATTCAAAACGGGCGGTGGTTCTCGGCCTATAGGTAGACGTGGTCGAGGGCCAGAAGCAACGGGGTCGTGGTTCTCCTTTGAGCTGTAGATTGTAAGCGATTGACTGGCGTGATTAAGGGATATGACACCACTTACGACTTTTGAGAGGGCAGACCCGCTGGTCTTGGGCCAGACGGTGCGATCTGTTCTCTGATCATAGGAGCAATGCAGGCCGCTCAGGACCTCAAAGGAGTGACGAGTAGGGCTGAGGAGCGAGAGCGGAGCACGGATGCAGGCGCTCGATCTCAGTCCGTTGGAGGAGCTGAGCAGAGAGGATGGCTATCGCATTTCCGATAGGTCTATGAAGGTCGACAAGGTCTGATGAAGTCGCCAGATCGATCTGGCTCAACGCAGGCTGCGACGAAGCGAACCAAGTGTGAATGGACGTGGGCGCTGAAGTTGAAGGGTGACCGAGCAACGCGCTGAGAAGGTGCTGCTGCTCCTGAACGACGAGGGTTCCGGCAGGAGGGGCTATGAGCTGGTTGCGGAAGGGCAAAGTAGCTTTCTTGCTTCTCTCCTTCTATGTATCTCTCCCTCTCCCTTCGAGTACGAGGATGGCGTTATGAGTGAGTTGAAAGCTGAGTTCACGAATTTGGTTTCAAAACAAAAGTTACAGGGGAACCAAAGGGTCGGGCAACGGTCAACCGTAGCGAGAATCTCTAATGGGAATATAGCGTCCGTGCTGCATCATTTATACGTACCGTAATAAATGTACCGACGTACCGACCGGAGTATCTATAAGCCTATAGAAAGAGCAAATTGGGACATTCCCGTGGTACGCAGATCAACGGCAGAGATAAAAGGAGGAGTAAAAGTTCAGAAGAGCCTACAAAATAATAATATAATCGCCATTTGGCCATTGACTTTACTTTGTTATCACAGCTAGACGTGGTGTGGAAATCGATATAGCCACACACAGGTGGAGGTTATAGAAAAATGCCAGATTAGGAAAGGCAGCCGAGTTTGACATCCCCGAAGCATTACTTACAGGCTAGCGCTGGCGATTTTACTCGTCGAGAGGACTCCGGGTATATTAACACAGGGCTATATAGAGCAAGGCGCACATGCACCACAAGGCGTGAATGTTACATGTCCTTTGTTTACGGGGTAACCAAATGCTGTATTATACTGTATTGTATGGTACAGTTACTCGGTGAATCCAGGGGGTATGGCATGAGAAGCTTCAGATATGGAGTTGCATTTAACAGCTGACGCCGTGAATATATTGTTGCTCATGCTTCAGTTTTTGACATCAGCACAAGCTCAACGCCGCCATCGGAGTAATATGGGGTAGCTCAAAGTACTTTCATCAGCTTTCCTCGTTGTCTTCTTACAATTATTATTCCATAGAAAGAAGATCTGACACGCCTCATCCAAAGAAATATGACTTCTTGACGCAATAATAAGGGGTTCCGCTGTACGTAGGGCCTTGTCTCCCGAGTCCCCAGACATCGAGGATGTGACAGGGCCCTTACTGGATACGGCCTAGGGTTCATCTGTGTTCATCTGTCTTACGGCCGTCAGCCACGCCGCCACCAGCCACAGGCCGACTGGCACATGCCGAGGACCGTCGTCATACCCAACCCTCCACGCCGGGATTCACGAAAAAGACTGAGACAATCGCGACAAGTCGATCGGAAGGTCCTGGGATTTATCGAATAGTCGAAGCAATCGAAGAACTCACGATAATACACGGCCTGAGTGTGTGCACAGCTTGTGTCATGGTCTGAATTGCTCGCATACACCCCGCAATACACGATACAGACAGTGCGTGCGATAACATTAGACGTCATCACTACCTTCTATCCCAGGACAGAGCGACCCCGCGGGCCAGAACGGACGGGCTCAGCGTAACGAGGAAGCCGCAGGCGTCTCTGCTAATCCTCCTCGCTTCGCCAAAGTCTAACGTCGGCCGCCTTTCCAACCATGGACGAGTATACCAACGGGGCATTTGCGAACAGAGACGGACGCGTTCCAGTTATACGACTTGATAGCCCCAGTTCCCAATCCGAGGCTAGCAACGATCTGCCAGGGAACGAGAATAAAGGAAAGGGCAACTCGATTCGATCAAAACTTGGGGACAAAGCTCGCAAGATGGTTGGGCGAGCGGCGGATAACAAAGGCGACAATGGAGACAAGGCAGGAAAAGGCGATAAGGGCCCGAGTATGCAAGACCGCTTATTAGAGAAGTATGACAGTGTCTCACCATGTTTTATTCGTACGACGCATAGGCTAATACTATGAAGGCTGTTGCAGCAGGTCATACCGGTGGAGGACCAACCCAGAAACCAGGAAGGGTCTCCCTATTCAAATCGCATCGAACGACCTGCATTCAGCCTCCCAACTATGTCCACGAATTTTCGCCGCTTCAACTCCCGCATCGGCGTCGTCTTTGTCTTCCAAGCACGTGTGATCCGCCTCCTCAGTTGGCAGAAATACTCGCACACCATCTCCCTCCTCGCAGTCTACACCTTCGTCTGCCTGGACCCCCATCTCATCACCGTGCTCCCACTAGCCGGCCTACTCCTCGGAGTCTTTATCCCCTCCTTCATTGCGCGGCACCCCGCCCCTCCGGTCACTCTCTCCACATCCTTCGAGTACTCCCCCCGCGGCCCTCCCATAGCGCCCGCCCCAACCGTCAAGCCCGTTAAAGAGCTCTCCAAAGACTTCTTCCGCAACATGGGCGACCTACAGAACTGCATGGAAGATTTCAGTCAGGTCCACGACCAGGTCCTCACCAAGCTCGCTCCACCCATGAACTTCAGCAACGAGCCTCTCTCCTCTGCCCTCTTCCTATTCCTCTTCATGTCCACAGCCGCCATGTTCATCGCCTCCCACCTCGTCCCCTGGCGCTTCTGCTTCCTGATCGGCGGGTGGTGTGTTATCTTCTCCGGCCACCCCGCCGTCGCCAAGAAGCTCGCCAGCACCCACGACCAGCACGTCGCGCCGCGCGAGTCGGAGGCCAAATCCTGGCTCGACACCTGGGTCGCCAAGGACATCATGCTAGACATGGAGCCCGAGACGCGAGAAGTCGAGGTCTTCGAACTGCAGAAGCTCGACAGCAGGGGCGAATGGGAACCCTGGCTCTACTCAGCAAGTCCGTACGACCCGCTAGCCGCGCCACGGATCGCGAATGAAAGGCCGCGGGGGACGCCATTCTTCGAGGACGTGGCGCCGCCGCGGGACTGGGAGTGGAGCGAGAAGAAGTGGAATTTGGATCTATGGAGTAGGGAGTGGGTGGAGGAGCGGATTATTACGGGGGTGGAGGTCGAGACGGAGGGCGAGAGGTGGGTGTATGATATTCACTATGAGAATTCGAATCCTGAACCGGGGCTGCGCGAGGCGACGGGGAAGGTGAGCCAGAAGCCGAAGCCGACGTGGGAGGAGGGTGTTGAGGGGGAGGGCAAGAAGGGGCAGTGGAGGAGGAGGAGGTGGGTGAGATTGGTGAAGAGGGTCGTGGTGACGAAGAGTCCGGGGGAAGGCTGAGGTGGTGCTACAATATTAATATGATCACTGCATTCCCAGACACGGACGAACATATTAGTGGGAGGATACTCTGGTTCCTACAACCTAGGAATTGTGCCAAAGCTATCTAACCACTCTCCCGCCGCCAAGCTCGACCAGTTCCTGGTTTCCGACGCCGTGAAGGCGACGCCAGTGATACTGCGCGAGGTCGCTCTCGGCTCGCTGACCAACGATCACGAGCTGGATTTCACGCACTGTGAATTCGCATCGCGCAGTCAGCATCTTGAGCTGGTACCCTGAGCACTGAGGGTTCGTCAAGACGTTCAATGCGCCAGACCACCGCGTCACCTAGTATAACTACGTAGAGGTCATCTTTCCAAGGTGCCACGAGACTGAGTATATCAAAAACCGCTTCATCGGCTCTATTCTCCGCCACTAGTAGACACCACCGTTTAACCCGCCCCCCTTAAGCCTGCCGTAGCATGACTTCATTCTTCATCCGGTGCCTCCAGCAAGACATCAACCATCTGGTCCGCAGCGCTGACGGTATTCGCCTCGCGCAGCAGCTTCGCGTCCTGCAACCGCTTCAACCCATCGCCTATCCAGGTCTGACAATTCCACGAGCGCTCCTTGTTGTTGACCGGGGTCTGGCGCAGCGTATTCCGGATCGTCATATCGTCCACCGTGGTGCGCACCGTCACGACGAAGATGATGCGCTCAAAGTTCTTTCCCTCCTGCGGATGCGCCTCGTTCCAGCGCTCCTCGAACTCAAAGAAGCTAGCCGCACCGCACACATGGCTCAGGAGGTTGCGCCCGTCGGAGAACTCGATCCAGAACGCCGTGTGCCGCATCGAGTACGAGTCGATCGGGTCGCCGCGGTTCACGACAATGTACAGCGTCTGGCTGATCGAGTCGAGGGTGGTGTGGCTGGCGGACGGTGCGAGGCTGAGATGGTCGTGGCCATCTTGCTTGTGCGTCGTGCTCATGCCGTCGTGCTCATGGTTTCGGACCTGGGACTGGCGACTGTGCTAGCTTCCAGTATCAGTTTTGGGTCGCGGCAGAATGAAGAATCTGTACATGGAGTAGCCATTCGTTCAAGTGTGGGAGCCCGCGCGGAGAGCTAGATGACTGGTGAAGAACATCCGGGTCTCCCTTGGACCCCAAGCACCCTCAGCCCGCGACATTCACTCGTAAATTCTGACCGACCTTTGATTTGAGCCACTTCCGCAGTGGCTAGATGTGCAGAGGCTATACTTGAAGCGTCTCTTCTTGAGCGGTTGCGTGCCGGCACAGGTGCTGTCAATGCACTCCTCTGCTCGAGGTTGATTCCCCCGTTTGGGAGTACCGTACACGTTGGCTAGCTCCCCTTGGCTAAGTCGACATCCCATCCCCTCAATACCACGTGATGTTCAACAAAGACCACAAAGACCCCGCTTTGCGCACGTGATATGCTAAGAAAGGCTGGGCTGGAAAAGCCGCCTCGCTAAGATCACGCGCTAGCAAAGCCAGCCGCGCCTGCTATAAAAGTTCTCGCGACGCTGCAACTTCCTCTTTTCTCTCTTCATCAAAAAGTAACAGAGCCAGCCACGACCCCCACCTTGATGTCACCACAGTGGATGGTTGCCAGCACCTTTCACGAGGTGTGAGGCTCTGGAGAGGAAAGCGCCAGATGGTGCCTTGATAGGAAGTTTGCTCCCGTGGGTCGGCTTCACTGCCGGCGAGGGGACGCGAATGTCGATGATGGGATACACACAACTTTGTTGTGATTGCTATGTGCTTTTCGGAGCTGCAAATTGAGATTGGAGAAGGAGTTGGATTTACGAGCGAGTGTAAATCACGGGGAGCCATAGCTTTGGTGTGAATAAAAACCTCGTTATTTTTCTGCACGAAGAGCTTTTTGTGACTTGATATGCCATGTTGATATGCACTCGGACTGCCTATAAGTCTGGAGGGGTCGTCTACAATAGTAGTGAACTTTTAAGTGAAATGAAGGCCCTTCATTGCTTGGCGCTAAAATCGACATTATAGCCTTTCAATAAGCTAGTCGAAAGGCTATGATATGTTGTTACTCATATACTCGGAGTCGACTCATAAGCTAGCTCTCATTTCCAACTCTGGCTCTTGCAACTCTACGCCTGGCGCGTGATTTATACGTGGTTCGTACGTATATGCATACCTTGTCAAAAGGGGTCGTGGACGCTGATTGGATTTTGACGTCGCTTCCCCAAAAGGGCATAAATCGAGGCTGAGCAATGGGATACAACAAAGAGTCATATTTTGAGGTTACGAGATGGGATCATGGTATTTATACTGGCCGTTTTCGGAAGCAGGCGGCTTTGTCCCAATATTTATATTTATATTTCTATTCCGACATATTATATTTGAGACATAGGCAGGAAAAGACTGAGATTCTTGAAACACACATTGCTACATTTTAATATCGCTTTGGAGCATATATACCGAAAAAATCAAATGCCTATATTTAGCGACGACGAGCTGGTAGAGCTCAGTCTGCTACGCGCCAAGGAGGTTGATCAGCTTGTTGAACACGGCCTGCTCGATGCCTCCCACCGATTCGACGAAAACCTCCTCGATATCCTCGTCTTATCATATCCAGAACTAACAATTTCGCTGCACACCGGGCCAACATACCCTGCCGAGCAGCTACAAGTCGAGATTGAGAATATCTCGCTGCCTCGTCTTGTCGTGGACGAGCTGCGCAATGCAGCGCGGGAGATAGTGGCACGGGATGCAGATACGAACAACTATGAGGGATGGAGCAGGAGGTCGTATAGTGATGATTTTGGGTTGTTTGAATTTGAAATGACCGCCTTTCACGTGGCCCGGACTGCCTTTGAGCACATCGAGGGTTACCGAGACGTGATGAAGGGACCCCGAGATGAAAGTATCCGGGTAGAGAAGGATATAGCAGCTACTAAGTATGCGGTATCCAACATTGTAAGCCAGCTCCGAACTAACCTAGAAACAGATTTAAAAATGACATAGTACCGGACGAAGGTATGGACTTATCATCCATCACCATCGACAGGAAGGCATCCGATGTCCTCGGCACATTGCCAGATGAGATCTGCTCCCTCGTCCCCCCTTTCTTCCGGATACTACACGTGGAGAGCGTCCTTCGTGATAATCTCTATTCTAAGTTTCTAGCATGCCAAAACGAGATCCGCGACCAACTTACGGCACTACCACGGCATGAACTCCAGGCCTGTATCACTAAAGATCAGAGCACTAGGCGCGACACGGTCGAGGAGCTGGTCGAGCACATCGCCGCTCCCAAACTTACCTTCCACGGCACCAGTAACCGTTTCGTCCCGTCCATCGTACAGAACGGCTTCCTCGCCCCGGGGGCCATAAACCCCACGACCGGCGAGGCGCTTCCTGTGCGATGTGGAAGCACATACGGCCGCGGGATTTACTCCTCCCACTCAGCCGAGTTCTCTCTCTCCTACTCCGGCTCCGAGGCGCAACCCACTGCGCCCGAGGGCTTCTGGGGCTTGAAGCTAATCGTCTGCGCGACGCTTATGGGGCGCTCTGCACAGATGTCCCGAGACGACTGCTGGTGGGCTCGCAGCGAGCCATACCCTGGAGCCCATAGCCATGTGGGCAATAATATGTACGAATACGTCGTGTTCAACAGCGCGCAAATACTGCCGTGTTACGTGATTCACCTAGACTGGGGGGCGGACAATAAGCTCTTCTTCGAGGAGATACCCGAGGACAAGGCTAGGTTTGTAGCGCAGGCAAGGACGCACCCGAAACTCTTGAGCGAGCCGATGGCGCCTGGGGACCGACAGCGGGCGAAAGAGGCACTGGTCGCCAAGGCAGCGAAGTACTTCCCGTACGGGTACGGGCCGGCGACAGGGACTTCATTTGTGGTTGAGGAGGTAGGCGAGGTAGACGAGGACGAGGAGGACTACGGGGAGTACCAGCGCGACAGGATCGACGAGACGCATGAAGAGAGCGACTTTTGGAAGTGGAACGATGAGCCCGTGGGGTCGGGGATGGACGAGTATACCCGCTCGCGGCGTGGGAAGTGATAAAGGAGGGGCAGGGGCATCATACTCACCGGCCACGACCATGAGGGCTGCGACGTATACCACTTCATCAATCAAACCTCCCCCGAGACGAAGTGTCAGGCTCGCCGCTGGCCCACCGCGCAGGCGCAGGGAATCCTGGCCGACCCGTCACTCCCGGGTCTTAGAGAGGTCACAGTGCGCAGTGTCATGGGTTATTTCTCGGGCACCGTCGGCTTCATGGTCCTATGGCCCCATGAGACCGGGGACCAGCAGAGCGGATTGGCGGATCGCAAGGCTATGAGAGCACGTCCAAAGTCTGGGAAGGGTGTGCATAACTGTCACATACGGAGAACACGAGGACGAAGATTCAAACAAGGTTTCATGGCTCAATAGCCGGTTTCGAGGCAGTTTTTTTACAACAATCTTCAAAACTAGGAGCCACTGATAGTGAGACAGGCTATGGTGGACTTAGGTTCAGGTTCAGAGCCACCTCCGCCACCTAAGAATAATAATCTGCCAGGAGAAAGAGACCCATCGAGCATGTGGACATGACGATTGACGGACTCAAGGAGGAATGCGCCAAATTTGAATCTACGGTGTGTGAGGCTTCGGAGGAGCTCGGGGATAGTTGAATGGATGAAAAAAGCCTTCAAAATATATCTCTCACTTTGGGTGTTTATAGCAAATATAAATAATATTCGTGTATTATCAATATATGCTACTTGCTTAACCACGTCTAGCATCCCGCCTCCTCGCAGGCCTCTTCTTTGCATCCTCCAAAATCTCATCATAAAAGCTATAAAACGACGTATCCCTCCTCACCAACCCCTTCTCGGGCTTGACTCCTTCTCCACGCGAATTTGGCCGCCTTCTGTTCTCGGCACCTCTCGTCAATGACTCCCGTCTTTCTCTCTCCCCTGAATCTCCGCCGCCCCCTATCGTTGGCATTACTTCCTTTGGATTCTCTTCTTGCGCAACTGTGTCGGAGAGCGCGGTCTTCGCCGTGTTATTGTAGGCTACGCGCAGATCAGGGGGCTGCCACACCTCATCCTGTCCCCTCGACATCGATTCTAGCTTCTTCCTCTTCACGACTCGGTTTTTGGTTCGCAGAGACATCGCGGTTTGTAACACGCTCTGCACCACGGCCTCTTGGCTCGCATACCTTGGCGACTTGTCTTCTCTCGCATGGTGCTCCACGGATCGAAGTCGTACCTCAGAGCTACTTTCACCAGTCTGCAGCTTCGCGTCTTTTGTCGGTATTTTTGGCAGCGGAATCGTCGGCGGCGGGCCGGGGTCTTGATCAAATATACTCACTGGCTTCATGGGTTTTGCTACGCTGTTTGGCGGTGACAGTTGGTTAGTGCTGTTTTCAACCCCACGGTATTTCGCGGCTACCTTCACTATCCTCAGCGGTAGTATCGGCTTTATCTCCTCATCAAAGGGGAAGTCTACATACCTCGTGACAGGCCTCTTGAATTCATCTTCGCAATTTGAGCACAGCCCTCTCGGCCCCGCCGGACACTTCTTTTTGCATAACCTGCACTCAGCATCTGCATCCATCCACACACCCTTATTCTCTGGGTTCGATAGCCTTCCGCTCGCAACCCCGGAGAAATCGGGGCTGAGCTCAGAACTGTGGATCGAGGACGTGAAACTGGAAACGGGACTTGGTACTGTTTCTGTGTGATGAAAGGCTGGCGGAAGAGGTTCCCCGACACAGTAGAAGCTTTCGTCATCATCGCTGGGGTAGGTGGCTCCATCGTTGCCGCGGTGAGAGAAGCTATGGACTGTCTTCTCGGCTCTGCGGCGGATGGCAGAGGTGATGGTTCTCCTTGTCGAATCGAGGAGATCAGCGGAGAAGGCTAAACTTGAGAGGGCGGAACGGCGGTGGCCACCCTCAGGGAGATCGGCCGAAATTACAAGGTTCGAAAGTGCAGAGCGACCGGGTACTGCAAGGCGGTTTGTGCTGTTGTAAGAAGAGGAGGGTGTGGATTTGTGTTTGTGTTGTTGGGATGAAGGAGAGGAGGGATTGGGAGGAGAGATCTCGGCGGGGATGGGGACGAAGGTGTCAACGGGCCCAGAAAGGGTGGCCCAGGTGAGGGGGTGGGGTCTTGCTGCTGCCTGAAGGTCTTTCAACGCAGCGTTGGATGGGGGGATGACACGTTCCAACTCGCCCAAGACGATTGCCGCGCGCTTTTGGCGCATATATGCGACAGACGGCTCATCCTCGTTCTGATATAATGAATATCTTCTAGAAGAGTTGCGCTCTGCTCCAGAGCGGTTTCCGTTCCCCAAACTATGAACGCGCTGTAGCCTCGGGACTGAGGTCTCCCGTGGGGCGCCTGAGACCTTGCTTGATGGGCTTTGGAAAATGGCATTGTCGGGTGGCAGAGTCAGGTCAGATGGCCTTCGTCTTCGCTCGTACCGTCTTCTACCTCTCTCCTTCTCCGCCTGCTTCTCTGCTTGGATGCCTCCTGGCCACAGGTCCCCCCGCAGGGGATTTTTATGAGTCTTGAATCTTCTTTTTGACCCTACCTGTATGATTTGTGAGGGATATGGCTTCATATCCACGAATCCCTGTTTCGAATTTCCATACAATCTTTCCCGAAGGTAGTCTCTGGCCATTTGTGTAGCCGTGTAAGGGCTAGGAGGTGTCCCGCCACTCCCATATGGTGCACTAGGGTTTTTTAATTCCGGTGACATGATTTCCAAGTTTTCTCAGTTGAGATATGTCATTTTAGACACGGAAAGTGGTGTGTTGCGATTATTGTTACGTTTGTTTTCGCAGAAAGTTCTGTGAAAGCGGAGAACAGGAAACGGTCATAATATAAGGAAATGGGAGATGACGAAAGGACAAAAGGAAGACTTGGTGGCTAGAAATGAAAGGAATCGAACTCGGAGGCAGCCTTGACTCTTTGTGATGTTTCTGCAAAGAATCGAAGGGCCATTGTCCGATGTTTGTCTCATCCATTATACACATTGTTTAGAAGACAACGGGTGGTTGTGGCTGTGGCTAGAAGCGTTTGTTCCGGAAATAAACGACGCCTTTGATTCGAATATCTCCATGAATAGAAATGTCTGGTCATGTGTTCCTTGGAATTTCAACTAATATATTGGGGCCAGAAAATAATACAGGCCATGCGTCCTTACCACATAAGAGTGTGTTGCATGCTCAGGAGCGGACTGGTGCACCTGCAGAACCGTATAAGCTCAGCCATATATAATATGTGTCATTGGCGTAAGTATTGATATCGGCGACTATTCCATTGTCTATAAATGTTGCACATGTAAAGTCTCTCCCTTCATGAGTCGTTGAGTAGCGTGTATATATATATGAAACCTCTGCGCCCCGTTTCTTTGAAGTCTAGAATCTGTCTTGTTTCTTTGTCGTTAATATATCAAGCAATCTTCTCAACTTTGAACAATCCTCTATCTTGCCCTTCTAAGCCGACAAACCCATCATTTTCTATCCTTTTCTTCCATTTCGTACTCTCATATCGCGCTAAAATAATGGTCATCCGAAGTATAACGCCGTCACTGGATTCGTGTTCATCGACCCCTTCTGGTACTGGTGTGCATGTCCACCTCCCAAAAGCCCAGTTGAGAATATACCTCGATGGCCCGCTCGGTGCCTGGGTAACCGCAACATCCGCGTCAGATCCGGAAATTGGTTTAGTAGCAGTAAAAAGTGCCTTTATGCGGTATACTTCATCCTTTGGCGCTCTTTGCAATAGTTTTGTGAGATGAACTGTGTCCACAGTGGCATCACTCTCTCCAGATGTCAGCGTCACTGATAGAACTTCAACCTCACTTTGGTGATGTTCTCCGTTCGTATGCTTGTGCCCATCTGCGCCTTCATGGCTATGTGTATGTTCAGAAGTCTCCTCACCGAGCTCCCTTGCCAAGCCACCATCGACGCCAAATATAACGCCTTGCGGCACGCTTCCTTTGTCACTCTTAACCCAGGCAATGTCCACGCCCTCCATATCCCCCAGCCTATCAAGGCACTCATCGAATCTCCTTTCCCCAGCCAATTCCCATTTATTAAACACAATCAGGTCCGTAAATTTCGCCTGCAACTTCGCGGTATAACTCGTATCCTCGTAGCCCTTCCAGTTCTCGACATCGATGACCGTCACCACACCATCGAGGGCATATCGGCCTTGCGTCTCGCGTGCGAGTCTATTCACTTCCATGGCCAGTGTTGCGGGAAACGCAGAGCCTGAAGTCTCAATGACAACGCGGTCAAGGCCAGGTACGGATTCGCGCAGCTCTTCCAGCGCTGGGCCAAGCTGCCCGACAAGGTTGCAGCATATGCAGCCATTCAGCATTTCCCGGACACCAGATATTGCATTGGAAGAGGCGAGCTGCGAGTCGATTGCCAGATCGCCGAATTCGTTCTTAAGCAGCGCGAGCTTGTAGTCGGGGTTGAGGGCTTTGAGCTGGGGGATCAGGGAGAGGAGGAGCGTGGTTTTGCCACTTCCTAGGAACCCCGTCACGAGGGTGATGGGGATGGGCGCCATTATAAGTTGCTGAGGGTAAGGACTTGATAGAGGAGTACTTTAACTGTGAACTTGGTGGGGGGACTTTGGCGGGGGAAGTTGATCTCGATAAAATCTTATCTAATCTATTGTAATCGCCACGCACCAACGCCATTGGTTGCAT
Organism: Pseudogymnoascus sp. VKM F-4518 (FW-2643); assembly: GCA_000750925.1. Taxonomy (NCBI): domain Eukaryota; kingdom Fungi; phylum Ascomycota; class Leotiomycetes; order Thelebolales; family Thelebolaceae; genus Pseudogymnoascus; species Pseudogymnoascus sp. VKM F-4518 (FW-2643). The sequence goes on along the minus strand of JPKC01000038.1, from coordinate 5,145 downwards.
TGCTGATGTACAAAACCACAAAGGGGTCCATCAGGCTTTAGATGGGATATTCCTCTTTGCTATTGTACTTTAAGCTCGGTGTATTCTACTACACTATATTGAAACTTCCTTACAGGTAAATGTGCTTTCTTGCAATACCCCAGGTGGGTTTGGAGCTTTATCATTTGGCCATTCTCAATCCTATGTGTGACGTCACCTCCAGCGAAGCTTGAGGCGCATCTTCTTCCATGCAGTGAAGGAGGGTTGACACCTTGTCTTTAATTATACCGTTCATAGCAACGTGTAAAGTGTGAGTGGCCATGAGTCCCACCAATACCGGTAGCTAATCTGTTCGCTCTACAGAGTCCGGAAATGTCCCGCCAGCCATCCACGGTCGAGAGCCTTAGATACACAGCATCGGAAGCCGCCCATACTGTTGCTGAAACGCTTGATCCATCGGGGGAGAAGACGGCCTCGAAATGGCGACAAGAGGAGTCCCTAGACGGCTCCGGAAGGCTTCCGTCGCAAGACGGGACCTACAAGGACCAGTTAGATGAGGCTGCAGCAAGTGGACGGAAGGGATCGGAGGAGGAAGAAAGCATTGTAGAAAAGGGTAACTAAACCCGCAGATGGAGCAATAGCTGTATATGTGCTGACCACCAACGCAGCGACGTCTTACATCCCCGGGGCTTCGACAGTCCAATCTGCAATCCAAAGCAAGCAGGGAGTAACAGCAAGCGAGGGGAAGGTTGAAGATGTTGGGAAGCCTCCAACCAGGCCCACAAATGATGTCCAAGTGGAAGAGTTCTTAAAAGAGCAATATAGAAGCAGGAGTACAGATGACGACACATTGAAAGCTGGCGAAGGTAAATCTTAGATATAAATGTCATCAACGAACGAGTACGGTCATTGAGGTTTCATACTTTTGTCCCAAGGAATTCTGAGGCGTTATGAGATGAGACAGACTGTAAGAGCATTTATCTTTTTTCAACATGGCTACTCATACCGCCTAGAAGTTCGAATACAGATTCTGGATAAGAACAGCGTTCACAGCAACTGTAATTCCAATAAAAGCTTTCAGTCACTCATACCAGCGAAAAGTCTGAGTAAGAACTATGCTTCAGAACAGTGTTCACAGCAACAGTGACTGAAAATAAGGCTATCAGTCACTTAGTCGCTCAGTCGCTCAGTCACTCACTTACTCTAGTGTAAAATTGTTATATTGATTATTTAGAAAAAGAGCTAAATTGAGAGAGCCTATCAGATTAAATTGCTAGCATGAATATTATTGTTTATTAGGAGGCAGTTGCGATGTTTCGGTCGACGTTTCCATTATGATTCTCATGAGGAAAGGGCTACTTGATCCCTTCTCTTCTACTCTTTCTCTCACGAACTTCAGCCAAGCAAGTAAATACTTATTCTTTAACTCAACAGTCTCATTATCAATAGAACTATTACTTTCATAATTAATTACATCAAACACAAAGCCAATCGCCATTCGCACTGTCACAGTCAGTCACAACAAAGAAACGTACCCAAGCAAACAGAGTCGCACTCAAAGATGCCGTCCAAGCACCGCATCCGTTTAACTTTCAACCGCGACGCATACTCTCATGAAGAGCGCTATGGCAGACCTATCTCAAGCCAGCAAACAGACCACTCATGCACACCTCCGCCTCCATACGATTCCAATCATCCTTCATCTTACTGTCGCACGCGATTGTCACACTCTTTCTCAGGCTCTCTGATCGCCTCAGAGGTGGTTTATCGCTCCCCATTCCGCGGCCGCATAACGCCCACACGCCCAAGCTCCCCCAAGCGACAGAAACTGCTATCAGTACAGGCGACAGAGAAGTCCCTCCTCGTGTTGGCACTCACAGCACCCTCGACAGTGCCCCTGTATGACCGCGATCCCGTGGATCTCCAAACAGTCCAAAATTACCTTGAGCAATTCTCGGGCCCCCATGCTTACACCTGCGGGGAAAGGGAACAGGAGGCACGAGAGCGCTACTGGCGGCTCATTGGGGAACATGCCTCGTTAGCTCTTGCAGTTGAAGCACGCGATAGTAGCAGTTCTTTGTTCAGTGAGATGGCCTCCGGTGTCTCAACGAGCAGCATCAAGTCATCAGACTCTGCGATAGCACTGAACAGGACACAAATCGATGACTGGGCGTTTAACTGTACATTAGATGGCGCAAACTCAAAAGCACCCCTCCTGGAACCATTCCCTCCTTTTAAGAGATCAGTGAGCCCAAAGCGGAAGGCGGACGAGGCAGGGTTCGGAGACCAGTGGGGATTTGGTGATGTCCCAACCGATGCTGAGGAGGAGGAGCGGATGATGCAGCATGCACTGCGAGCTAGTATGGCCGCGTCGACTGAAAAGTCACCATCTCTCTCCATTGATAGTGCCGTCCACTGCGAGAACATGAAGGATGAAGATTTAAACAAGCTCCCATGGCTCAACAGTAGATTTCGAGGCAGTATTTTTTACAACAATTTTCGAAGCGAGCCACTGATAGTGAGGCAGGCTATAGTGGATTTTGGTTCAGGCTCAGAGCCACCACCGCCTCCCAAGAAGCTGCCGGAGGGGACAGCGATTGAGGATGTGGATATGATGGCTGAGGAACTCAACCAGGAACCCGCGGAGTTGGAATCCACGATGAGTGACGCTCCGAAGGAGTTTGGGGATAGTGAAATGGGCAACCAGGGAACTGGCACGGAGGCGGCAGACAAGGGCAAAGGTATGACAATAGAGAACGAGTCAGATTCTGTTACTAACCCGTTGATAGACCAGGGACTGGCTCAACATACACCGGACCGTAGGAATCGAAACATGAGCCGCGCGTTTCGCGATATGAGGGATATGTCCGAAGACTTGAACCGTTCATTTGATTTCAACAGCAGAGAAGAGGATAAAGTAGTGAAGGACACTGTTGATAGAATGGAGCGTCCCAGTGTCGGTAGCGGTGAGCCGGCAGAGCCGGTCACTGAAATGGTGGACGACCTCGTCAGAACCTCTACGAGGGAAGTGCGGGATATTGCATCTCACCCCGGCGTCCGCGTGAATAACTCTAACGAGTCGACCCCAGCCCAGCGTCTAACGGAGGCGATGATGGATGCTGAGGCTGCGGCTCTACGTGGCGATCATTATATGGCACAGTTATCCCAACAGAAGTGGCCTTCGATGAAGATTTCGCTAGAAACCATCGATAATATGGTATTGCCTCCTGGGATTGAAAGAAGATGGCGGCCGAAAGATGATAAAGGTGCAGAAAAAAGGACTTTGAAAGAGCAATCAGAGCCACGCAAGTCGGACAAAGTGGTGGTTGTGGATTTTGCAAATCGTGCAGAGAATAAAGCAGCCTTCCAGAAGGCCAAGGCTGAAGAGGAGGCCGGGCCCGAGAGCCAGCGGAAGGGCCGGGACCCTGATATGAGAGACTTCGAGGATAGGCACAAAGCAATGGAGCGGGAATCAGAAGAAAGGAGGAGGGAGGAGAAGCGACAGTCTGATCAAAGGAGGGCGAAAGAACAGCCTAAAAGGGGACGTACGAAACAGGCCCCTGTTAAGTCTATGCTTTATCCCGATGGGCCTGAAACCACTTGTGGAACTCCGGGACCTGTTGAGTCTGGGACTTCTGCTGAGCCTGGACCTTCTGCTGGGCCTGAAACTTCTGCTGGGCCTGAAACTTCTCCTGGGTCTGGGACTTCTGATGGGCCTAGAACTCCTGCTGGGCCTGGAAACACTTGTGGGACTCCGGGACCTGCTGAGTCTGGGACTTCTGCTGGTCCTGGAACTTCTGCTGGGCCTGGGACTCCTGCTGGGCCTGGAACCACTTGTGGGACTCCGGGACCTGTTGACTCTGGGACTTCTGCTGAGCCTGGGACTTCTGCTGGGACTCCTACTGAGACTCCGGTGCCTGACGATCCTATATCCCCTGGTGAGCCCAGAAACCCTGTTGAGACTGGAAAACCTACAGAGACTGGAAAAGATACCGAGACAGGAAAACCTACAGAGACTGGAAAAGATACTGAGACAGGAAAACCTACTGAGACTTTTGATGTCGGGGAACCAGGCGAGGAGGCGGAGGGAGTAAGGAGGAGAAAGAAGTGGCTATGTTGCTGAGAATGGGAAAGAGGGTGTTTGGGAAGTCAGATGGGGTGCATACAAAAGTGTTATGAGCAGCATGGGGCTGGATTCTTACCTTTTACAGCGTTATGCGTTCTTATGCGAGGCCTTGCGTAAATTGAACTCGATAGCAATGAGTATGGGATAGGATATGGGGTGGTGTAGCTAGAACAGTATCACAGCATACTCAGCGATTTCAAATGAAATACCCTTTTACTATACAATTTCGTATTTATACAGCGCTTCCACTTGCCAACGACTAACCGTTTTACGGCACCCGCATCATTTAATTAGAGAATAATCATATTATATTTATCCTATGAGACCATCGCCTTAAGTTAGGTCCTCTAAAAACAATCTTCTTCTTCTCAACAAGCAAACAAAAGCTGCCTACGCCAGTCCGACATTCCTCTAATTCCCCTTCCACTTCCCGAACCGGACCCATTCCCCAATCAAACCCCTCAGCACATCCCGACCACTCCTATCCATCTCCTCTCCCAACACCTTCCGTCCCTCCGCTCCCATAGCGGAAAACACCGTCCAGAGACCCCTCTTCAGCTCCTCCCTCACCGCAAGCCGCATCCGCGAATTCGGATCGAGGCTGAGCTTCACGTACGCCCCCACAATGACAGGCAGATGCGCGCCAGCCTGGCGCTTAGCCTTCGCCGTCGCCGAGACGAGCGGCGTCGACGTCGACGCGCGCACCGCAGCGGCAGCCGGGTCAGCGAGCGTAGTCAGCAGACGCGTGTACGCCTCTGCGTGCTTGATGCCAAGGTCGGCGGTGAAGAGAGGGCTGAGCAGGGCGAGCAGGGCGAGGTTTAGGAGCGGGGCGCGCGAGGTGACGGAGAGGCGGTGGGTGGTGAGGAGGGCGCCGAGGAGGGAGGTCAGGTGCGTGTGTGTGCGTGCTGGGGAGAAGCGGGGGCGGGAGAGGTGCGCGGGGATGGCGGCGAGGGTGCTTTCGATGGCGTGTTGGGTTACGCAGCGTGGTTTTGTGCGGAGGGTGTGGGTGAGGATGGAGGTGAGGAGGGAGAGGTGGGGGA
>JPKC01000036.1:0-10927 GCA_000750925.1 Pseudogymnoascus sp. VKM F-4518 (FW-2643) | reverse complement strand
ACTCCTCAAACTATAAGGGAGCTTGATTTTCAAACAGAGCATATTAAGAACCGTGTCTTATAACATTAGAATAGCTCTCCTACCTCAATTAATGATGCACTAAGCTAGCTTGCTAAAGGAGCTTAGGTTATAATGCATTCTGCTGTTCTACTTAAGGCAGAAGTTAAGGCTCTACAAGCAGCAAATGAACAGAAAAAGAGGAGGGAAAGGAGGGAAAGGAAGCGCAAGAGGCGTATAATGCAAGGGGGTAGTCTCTCTGTACAAGAGGGAGAGGATATCCTTTAGAGTGCTAAGGTTGAAGCTCAAGTCCGTACAGAGGTAGTAAGTGAGAGTAGTCGGCAGGTGGGCTCTAAGGGCCAGCAACGGCGCTGTGGCCGATGTGAGAAGATAGGTCATAATACCCGTACGTGTGAGAGGCGCTAGGAATCAATTACGATCGAATAAGGGTTATTATGTAGGGTAGTAGTGTAGTAGTAGGCAGTAATAGTCAATTTAGGCGTTTTGGTTATTCACTCGCTTAGGTTATCCACTCGCTTGTGAAATACGTTATTTGAAAGGAATTTTGACTTAACAAACCAAGGAATAATTATGTCTCTTGCTACCCAAAGTCAAAATGGAAGCCAGCCAACTCTTTTCGACAACTCTTAATTTCACAGAACCTCGTGCCGCCCAAAGGTCCGACGAGGGATCGTGATTAGCTGAGAACCAATACCGGAAATTACACTGATTGGGATTCTTTCTTTCGCTCCATTTCCAAGAAACTGGTCTCTTGAAACGGCCATATATGGCAATTATAAGACCGAGCGATTGATAGCCTTTGTCTTAATCATAGACCGCCCTTTCTTTGGGCGGCACGAGTGATATCATGGAGTAGTTCAGTCAAGCTCGACTCCGTTTAACAGTTCGCTCAAACTTGGCTCAACTTCGCCGTCGCTCCTGCTCTCTTCGCTTTCTGTCTCCGGTGGTGTCATCACTCCGGTTGGTAGCGGCCCTGCTCGATGGCTCAAGTTCCTTTTTAGCATGCACATCTCAACGGCCATCCCTGGCCCAAAAGCGCATCCCACTACGTAATCCTTGACCTTGCCGTCTGGGGCACATGCGTCCATGTCTTTATGCCGTAGACGATCCATGACGCTTATGATTGTTGCTGCGGAGCTGTTTCCGTGGTTAATGTAGATATCATATGATGCACGCATGTGTTCCGGCGTTATTCCCATGGCTTTCTCTATGCCGGAGAGGATTGTCGCGCCACCTGGATGCATAGCCCAGTCGAAAGACTCCGGTGTGCTGTAGGTAGCAGGGAGGCCAGGAACTGATGACAGGAGATCTCGGAATATTGGTTCTACGACTGTCTCGGCAATCTTAGGAACTCGAGGTGAGAGGACAACTTTCCAGCCTATGATCCGTCAGTATGCGCAATACCCAGTCACTTTAATTTCTACAAGATGCCTCACCTAATGGGTCAACGTTAAACCCCAGGTCTCGGTCAGTATCGGGGATGATCTTATGGTCCCAACCTAGTAGTTCATATACTGGTTCTTCGACACATTCTGCTCCAATCCCGTTGCTCAAAACCAGCGAGCTGGCGCAGTCGCTGAACAGTGTGATGCCTATTCTCGTTTCTTGAAATTTATTCACGCTATCCATCTCGCTCCGGACGAGAAAAGTACATATTTCAAGGGCCATTACAAGTATTCTTGCTGGTCTCCGCCGAAAACTAGAGCCCATTGCGATATTCGCGGCCGTTCTAAGCGCCGCCAGCCCGCCCGCGCAGCCAATGCCATGTAATAGAACCTTTTCAACCGTGTGGGATACTCCGAGCTTTTTGCATACGTAGTGGTCAAACCCGGGATTTGAGCTATTCGTGCATGTAGTGCTCACGATATGTGTGATATCAGAGACGTCCAGTCTTGCCTCAGTAAGGGCTTTTTGTGCTGCGGCAACGGCAAGAGGAACCCCTTCTTTCATGAAGATTTTGCTAAGCTCGGCAACGTTTGGTGCCTTCCTCTTGTTCACCAGTGGATCGTCGACGGTACCGATTGAGGAGCGCGTGTCAATGCCAGTGTAGTCGTTAATCGTCATAACTTTAGACATACTGCTTAGTTAGTAGGGTCTGACAAGGCCTGGGAGCAACATACGCAGGAGAGTCTGGGTAATGACGCTTGGCAAGAGCCCTGAGATCTGGCTGCGTGAGCTGGAGCGCCGGATATTCCACACCAAGGCCAATTATTGCGAGGCCGAGGTCTTCAAACGTGCCAAACGTGGCGGAACCGGGGCCACCCTCTCTTGATCGTGTCATTTCCGCACCGGCCGCAAATGTTGAACGGCCGGGTGTTTACGGGGAGCGTTGATTCCCGACAATGCAGCGGTATCCCAGCCCGTAGAGTTTCACTTATGGCATCGGGTTGTGTTAACTGACATCGAAGTTGTGAATCGTAGACGATGAGAAGCTATTGTGTGCGGCTGAGGTACATGGTCTGGACAGTGGCGCCGACCATTATCCATGAAACCAGCGCGGCATGATGGCGGGTCGGGAACTAAAGACAGCTCAAATGGAGAATGTCAGACTAAAGGAGGGGTTTAGCAAGAGGCTTGGAAGGATTAGTGGGGGAGGGGCTCTGATCATGGTGATGATGGGTCGAGTTTTGCGAATAGCGCCAACAGCGCCAGCTGGATCTGGAGACTAACACTCCGCATGTCTAACATTTTTGGAGAAATCCCCGCGTTGTAGAGTGCGCACATGTCTATCCTTGAATTTCTAAAGTTTCATGGACATAGCATGCCCATATCATGGTAGCAATAGTTACAGTATTACAATATTGTGCTGCGGTTTGAACGACGACCGCGCTTACGGATTTATGTGCCGATGTCAATAGTTGGGGGAGCTGTCATGAATCCTAGTCAGCACTGTTTGACAAGCATCAGTCGCTACAATCAGTCGCTATATTCAAATAGCTCCATATTCGTCATCCAACCTCATTGCCTCAACCAAGCCTGCACTTGTTGCGTCAAAATAAGGTTGCGGGAAAATCCTCGGCCAGACCTTCCACAGTTAACCGCAACCTACCCGTCACTAAGCCATGCTCCGTCTCCTCCACGTCGCCTTCGGGCTGCATATTCTCGTCGAGACACCAGCAGCACTCAACTTCTTCGTCAACCCATTGGAGGAACTCCAGCTCGCTATCCCGTCTCCCTCCGCCGAAGCCTTAATTCGGCAATACGCTCTTCTTCTCCTGTGCTCCAATGCTATAGCCTTTGTCTTTCTCCTGCGGCCTATCGACAAGGTGAGCTGCCGCGTCGCATGTGCTCTGGGGTTCTACCACCTGGGCCCAGCATTGCATGCGATGTCCCGTCTGGTCCGCAACGAGCCCGCTCTGGGAACCAGCTTGGGAGGACCTGCAGTTCATCTAGTAGTTCACGTATTTTGCCTCGTCGCGCTCACCACGGGATTATTCCCGTGGCTAGCCAGGAACAGGTGGAGATGAAATGGATATAATATATTTTCACCCGGCCCACAACTTCTCTAAAAGACAACCTTCTTGCCCTCGAACTTGGCCGCCTTTTTCTCCTCCTTAGCCTTCTTCGCCGCCTGCCAACTGGGATGCAAGACCCCCACATCATCCTTCCTCCCCAATGCCCGCGGTTTCCTCGGCCCAAGCTCCGCAGCATTCTCACCTGTAACCTGAGCCCTGTTCCGAGTGAATCCAGCCCTACCTCTTCCTCTACCAGAACCCTCAGAAGATACGGCGCCAAGTTTAGCGTCCCAAACAACATCCTTCTCCTTTGGTGGCGGCGCATTTTTGACATGGTTCGCCCCCTTGCCAAACTTCTTCTCCCAAATAGCACGGCGCGCCTGCTGGCCCGGCCTGTTCTTTCTTGGAGCTGGCGCAACCTCGTCCTCTACATCGGTAGCCGACTCCTCGGATCCAGACCAATAGCCGCCCATTAATGTTGGTAAGAATTGTGATCCGGGCTTTAACGGTTTCGGCGGCTCACGTTGCCTCTTTTTCTCCCGCGTGGGTGGGGAAGCTGATCTCTCAATAACATTGTCGTCATCATCGTCTTCTTCCTCCGAATCGTCTTCTTCATCTGATTCAACCCAATCCCCTAGTTCAGCCTCGTTGTCCGATCCTGACACTGACACCGAAATACCCCTTGATTTAATGGTTCTCTTTGGCGCCTTCGTGGGCCTCTTCAGCTCTTCCGAGCTATCGGAATCGCTGTCATCGTCTGAAGATCCTCCTAACCGCCCTTCGTACTTTGAGAAATCAATGGATTCTCCCTCAGACTCAGATCCAGAATCGAACCCTTCCCAAGCCGGTTCTATCCCCTTATTCTCCTTCTTATCAGCCACCAACTTCTCTGTATTCCTGTTCGCAGCCGTGTCCTTGTCGTCTCCCTTCATCTTCTTTGCGGCCGGTTCCTTTGCCTCTTTTCCTTTTAACTTCGGCTTATTCGCTGGATTTGGTATCCCCGTAACTGCATAAATGCTCGTCATAATATGGGTCATATTCTCTTTCACCGGCTTCGTATTATATAGCCTCGCCGTCACATTATCCATAGCCAGTATATCCTCTTCCGACCCAGTTTTTCGCACCGGTGGCTTCACATAATCCGGCAGTAATCCCGACTCCGCGATCGTTTTCGACTTCAACAGCGTCTTATGCACATGCGCATCTGCCAGCGCCTGCATCTCGAGATCCTGTCCCTCCAGTCAGCAACAATTTTTCGTGAGATCAAACAGGAGCGAAAAAGACCAACCTTCAACACCTTGAGCTCCCTTTCCAATCTAGCGACTTGCGCCCCAGAATCCTCACCCTCCGCTTTCGCATTCGTTATCCGCTTCACCAATTTCTGCCACTCAAACCCCTTCGCCGTCTTCAGCGCCCGGTTAAGCATCTTCTTCCCATGCACGAGCTTCTCCTCCACCTCTCCCTTGCGCTGACCGATCGACTCAGCGCCCCCACCTCCGGGGGGTCTGACATTGTTCTCGCGCTTCCGTTTCAGCATGGCGAATGGCGGTTCGACCGGCCGCGGAATTAATATATTTGGGGGATTGAGAGGAGAAAGGGCCGTCGCGAAATTCGGTCTGGAAATTATTATCGGACTTTTTGGCGTTGCTTGGTCGTCTTATCTTAGCGGCCCGTACCGCCTTCTGGATTTGGTGCGGCAGTATCGGCCATCTGTGGCGGGCGATCCAGGAACGTCAGGTTCCCGCTGGATGGGCCGAATATTATTCGCAATGACTTGAATATCGTAATCATGGCTAGATATCGTTTTGATGCGTACCTTTCGGTAGTTCATCTTTGATATAAGGTACACTGCTCATTGAAGAGCAATCGACCCACACTCAACTACCAATAGTGACGCCATGGATTTTGATCATATGCGCCCTGGCTACCAAGCTTTGGGACATTTAGGAAAGTCTCACGGAGTCTCCTTTTAGGGCGTACATTGGCCTTGGAAAAATGGGCAAATGACAGGAGCCTCTGTGCCTGTCCTGGCATCATATAAACCCGTCAAAGGATAATGCTCAAGGACTCCGTTCAAATGAGCCGAAGCCCAAGAATTGGGTATAAAAGGGGCCTCCCTCCTTACAGCTAGATCTTCTCTTTTATTGAATCTTTACAATCCCCGGCTACATCCTTTTACTTTTGACAACCTCCACCCACAAACAATCAAGATGGTATCTCCAAAGTACGAGAACGGGCAGGTCGTATTTTATAAGCCAATCGGCGGTACGATCCCCTGGAGCCACACCATGTAGAGTCAATCACTAACATCCCTTCAAGGCCCCAACTCCGAAACCTCAGAGAGTACCGGTATCATCACTGGCGTCCTCACGCAGCCCGGTCAACAGGCCAACGTCCAGGTAACTGCCAGCGCAGCACAGCCTCGGTACGAGGTAAGCCGTCTTGGACCACACATTCACATATCAATATCACCAGCTGACACGTACCAAGATTCAAAACTACAACACCGGCAAAACCACCAGTGTGTATGAGGAGAACATCTTACGGTGGGCGTAAAGGCTATGGATTGTGTGCGTTGTTGGATTTTTAGATAGTACTCGGAACCCATAGAGACGCCAATATATCATTTCCTTTGGAGATGTGGCTTGCTATGTTAGCTTTGAGATTGTGGATCTGTGCTTGTCCAGGTTATTCTCTCGAGTCTGTGGAAGAGGGAAGAATACTCGTCATGACGATCGTTTGTGTTGAAAGTGCTGGGTTGGGTATTGTTGGGGGGAGGAAGGAGCGAATGATGGGAAGAGGAACGGAAAGAGCGAAGGACAGAAGAGCACGGGGAAATGGCGACGGAGGGAAGGAGCAAAGAGCAATGTAGGGAAAGAACGCAGAGGGGAAGGAGCGAGTGGGAGAAGACCGGAAAAAGCGAAGGTCCGAAAGGGCGCGGGGAAAGAGCGAAGGACAAAAAGGGGGAAAGAGCAAAGGATGGAAATGGGGAAAGAGCGAAGACAGGAGGACGAGCGAAGTAGAGAAGGAGCGAACGAGAGAAAGATGGAAGGAGCGAATGAGAAAACCAAGAAAGGATGGATGGAAGGAAGGAAGTAAGGAGGAATAGAGTCTTACTATATCACTCTCCCTGCCTACCGTCTCCAATGAAGTTTGATATATGCCCATCTGCAAGGAGGATGAGGAATGACAACAACCAGCTCCGCCGCCGCCATTGAATACAACACTGCCCTCATCCCCCACGTGATCCAGTCCATAACCCTCCAGTCCCGTGATATTCCAATTAGTAGTTCAGCACGTGATGCCATCCATATTCTTTGTTACCAGAAGGCGCTAAGAGACGCGTCCCGCACTCCCCTCCTCACAAGTCGACAACTTCGACTTTCATGCCAACATTTCAAAATAACAAACTTACCAAGATGGGAAGTATGAATACTCCAAAGAGGTGGTTGGTAGAGAGAGAACCCTTCACTGGGCTTCGCTCTCGGGCACCTCATCATCGCCGTCGTGGACTTTACCCCTCATCGCCGTGATGACGATCTATCACAATATGGCAGGTGACGAAGCCAAGGCGGGGGGTGGAACACATACCACCATCACCAGAATCACTCACTCACTCACACTTCCACACAAAACACCGCAAGATTCAAGAAGGAGGATTCATTCACTCTCTCCATCTGCATTAACTAAACGCTAGTAAACTCCATTACAATCCTATCGTACCTCCATTAACCCGAAGGGTGACCACCTTCGATCCGCCCAAACAAAGGGACAAAGCAGACCGAGCTCAGCCAACACAACCCCCGGCAGCCGCAAAAAAAACGCATGCTCAAACATCCTCCTTGCCAGAGGTGACCACGTCGACCTTGTCGTTGGCCGGGGCCGTGGTCGGGCGGTCGCCGATGACGATGCCCTTGTCGGCGAGGTGCATCTCGGCGGCGAAGGTGGAGTGGGGGACCCACTTGTTGGAGGTGCGGGGGGTGGTCTCCTCGAGCATCTTGTCGACCTGCTCCAGGGAGAGGCCCTTGGTCTCGGGGACGAGGAAGTAGGCGAAGGCGAGGGAGATGCAGCAGAGGGCGCCCCACATGAAGAAGACCTTGGCGCCGAGGTTGGCCTGGCCCTTCTCGGTACCGACGAGGTATGGGGTGATGACACCGATGATCTGGAAAGATTGTTAGTTATTTGTTCTGTTTTTTTGTTTTTTTAGTCGGATTACGTGGGATGTTAAGACTTACGCAGTTCCAGAACCAGTTGGAGGCGGTGGAGAGACCGACACCGCGCGAGCGGATGGGCAGAGGGAAGATCTCGCCGATGACGACCCAGGCGCTGGGGCCCCAGGTGGTGGCGAAGAAGGAGATGTTGATGCAGATGAAGGCGATCATGGCCTTGACGGCACCTTGGTTGTTCTTGCCCGGGGCGCCAGCGGTGACACCGATGATACCGACGATGAACTGCGCAATGACCATGCCCATGGCACCGATGATGAGAATACGGCGACGGCCGAAGCGCTCGACGATCCAGAAGGCGAGAGGGGTGCTCAGGACGTTGACGAGGGTGGTCACGAGGGAGATGAGGAAGGGGTTGTCGATCGTGCCGAGGGCGGTGAAAAAGACGGTTCCGAAGTAGAAGATGAAGTTGATACCAGTCAGCTGCTGCATCATCTGGAGGACTATGCCGAGGATCGTGCGGCGGACATTGGAGGAGCCCTGGAGGATGGAGCCGTGGAAGCAGTTGGCCCAGCCTTGGAGGTAGGAGGTCTGCGGGATGACTTGCATCTCGTACTCGTGGTTGGCGATGATCTCGGCGAGCTCGTCCTGGATGTAGTCGGAGTCAACTGGCTGGCCACGAACGGATGCGAGGGCCTTGGCGGCGCGCTCGAGCTTGCCCTTCTTGACGAAGAAACGGGGAGACTCGGGCAGGAAGAAGAGACCAGTCGCGAGGATGATGGCCCACAGGAACTGCACGGCGATGGGGATACGGTAGGATCCGGTATCATCGCGGCCCTGGGTGGCGTAGACAACGCAGTTGGCGAGGAGGATACCGATGGTGATGCAGAACTGGTAACCGGACACGAGGGCACCGCGGACCTTCTTGGGCGCGATCTCGGACATGTACAGAATGATGATGGCGGAGATGAATCCGACACCGAGACCGGCGATCAGGCGACCCACGACCATGACGGCAAGGGTGGTGGAGGCAGTCTGCAGGATGGCACCGACAGAGAAGATGCCGCATCCCATGATAATGGTTGGGCGACGACCAATGAAATCGGCGATGTCGCCAGCGGCGATGGCACCGAAGAAGGTACCGCAGGACAGAATCGAAGTCATGAGAGATTGATCACGGGCAGCAATGTGGAAGGAGGCCTTGTACGCGAGGAAGGCGTCAGATTTGGTATCGGCGCCAAAGATGTCGACGGGGTAGGTCATGCCGGTGTGCTGGCGGATGAAGAAAGGCATGGCGAGCACACCTCCCATCCATCCGGTATCATATCCGAAGAAGATGCCACCAAAGGCCGCGAAGGCACACATGAGGTATGCCTTGACGGTCACGGGGGCCTCGATACGCTGGGTATCGGTCGTGCCACGGATGACTCCATCGCCCGCCATTGCTGCTGTTGTTTTGGGGATTGACAGACGTGACAGGGTTGATAAGAGAGAAAGGGGAAAAGAGGAGGAGGAGGAGGGTTGGTGAGGTGAGGTCGAGTTGGTGTTGTTGATGGACGAAGCTGAAAGAAGAAGAAGATCAGATTTTTTGTTGTGCAGGGAGGTTGTTGTTATATAAGTTCAGGGTCAGGAAGGGTTCAGGTTAGGAGGGGCGCGTCACGTTGTGCTTCGGTCGTGGGTTGGCCTCGTTCAATGGCACTAGCATGCGTAACCCCAGTACCAACCACAACCACATGTTACCTTGGTTAGCGGCAAGGATTGGAGCTATACTGTATTTAGGACAGGGAGGACGTGAGGACCAAGTTGACGGGGATATGTAGTGACTGTAATTGGCTGTAATTGGCTATAGAGGTGAATTGACAGGATGAGGAGTAGCTGGGGGAGATGGAGGGGAATGATGGGGAGCGTTAGTGGGTTAGTGGGTTAGTGGGTTAGTGGTAGTAAGAGTGGAAGGATTGAAGAACACGCGGAGAGAGAGAAAGCGGAGAGAGCTACTGGTGCATCTGGTGCATCTGGTGCATTTTACGGGGTCAGTGACTAGCACCAACTGGCACTGACTGGCGTTGGATGGGGCTAGATGTCGCTGGGATGTGCGTTAGCTGGCGTTGGATGGCGTTGGATGCACTTGGCGGCAGGTGGATGAAGGTTGGAATCGGCCCTTTCCACACGGGTTTTGTCCACAAGGGTGTGTCTGCCAAACTGGGATGAGCACTAAGTAGCTAGTGTACCCCAGTCATAGGTACAGTTTGTACGATCAACAGCGGAGAGAGCTACCTTCCCCATAGTACCTAGTACGGGGTAGCACTACGACTCCACGACCACTTCGTCTGCCACTTCGTACGGGGTTTCCCACAGACAGAAGATGAGCCGAGCTAGTCGATCCTGCATGCTGTGGATACGTGGGATTCATCTTCGTCGATTGGGGCGCTGGGACACGCACGAGATCGGCTGTCAACGGGGGGTATCCTCGGGGATGAGAAGGGCTGGCTGGGGTCGAGGGAGGGAGGGGTCTAGGGTCAGGGTGAGGGTCAAGGTCAAGGGTTGCCATTGCGGGAGATGACTGTATGTGAGGTGGGAGGGTAGGTAAGGGTAAGCTGACGAGAAGGAGAGTAGGGTAGGAATATTGACGGAATATCAATATGGCGAGTAAACACGGATGAGCTGATGATGGGAGATGGATATGTGATATGTGATAGATGGCGCATATCTATCCTTTTTTCCATGCCAGAGCGGCAATCAATCAATCATATTGGGTGATAAACGACACGGGGGAGATCAGTATGGGAACTGCCGACGGGAAGGAAGGGAAAGGGGAATGGGAAGGAAAGGGGAATGGGAAGGAAAGGGGAAGGGGTGTGAAGATTGACAGCGACAGCTAGCGAGTGTACAGTGGTACAGTACAGTAAAAGTACAGTGGATGAGCACACTAAAGTACACTACAGCACACTAAAATGAATACGTACAGCGGTTGACAGTGACAGATTCAGTGGGTGCGATATAAAGTGATATGAAGCCACCATGTACCTTATTTCTTCTGTGTGTACCCCGTCTGTGTGATCAGTCATATGCAAACGGAGCATTAAGCATTGATTAACGCCAACCGGGGTTACCCATCCCAAGCCCCAGCGGTGCCTAGCGGGATCCCTCCCTATCCCTAACAGTGCCTAGCCCCTGCCCTAGCTCCTCTCCCCCCGATCCCTACTGGTCCCCGAGTACGGCCTTGTTGCAGCGAGTAGAGCCGAGGACGACGCTGGGCATCGTGCGCTAGGCTGTGTTGGGGGGGGGGTG
>JPKC01000035.1:0-28266 GCA_000750925.1 Pseudogymnoascus sp. VKM F-4518 (FW-2643) | reverse complement strand
TGTTGGGGGGGGGGGTGGACGGGTCGGGATAGGGGCGGTACTCAGTTGGTGGATGTATCTTTGGTATGGGTTTGGTACTGTATGGGTACTACTGTACGTTGCATCCGATTGAGTGCTGGTAGATTAATCTCCAACGGGCACAATTAGAGGTAATTACAGTTTATACGCGCTGGCTGGTGGTGGTAGGACGTCCGTGGTGGTACAGGGGAATTCTGCAGTTACGGTATCTGCAATCTGCTGCTATTATCGTGCAGTTACTGCCTATATGCAAACTACATTACACAGTACCAGATCCAACAGACGGCAATCACAAACACAAACAAACCATCACCACACCCTCACCCCTTACCCTGGCCCGTCAAATATACGTCAAACCGACATACAGAGTACATACATGCAGCAGCACCCACCACGCACCGCACTGCACATCTCGCGCCGTTCCCTCCGTCCCCCGAAACAGTCCTCTAACTGGTCTGCGCTGTAGGATACGTAGCAAGACGTAGACTGCCTCTAACTGCTCTCCGTACGAGATGCGCAATACGTACTGCAACTAACCCAACACTCCACCCCTGACACATGACACACAAACGGGAGTTCCCCGTCCGTCCACCCCTTCTCACCCAGCCAAACTAAAACACCCCCCTTTTCCCTCCCTCTCTCCCCATCCCCCCAGACTCCGCGACTCCCCCCTTACCCAAAAAGAGCAAAAAACGACAAAAGAACGACCAAAAAAACTCTCCCTCCATTCGGCCCTTTTCCCCCCATTCCCCAACATCCCCACATCCCCAGCGCCACCATCCTCTAACGCAACACCCGCCAACGCCACCATCGGCCTGGTGCGCGCCACTGCGAGAGTGCCGCACGCACAGCGCCAAGCGCCAAGGCTGACGAGGAGATGGGCGGAGGGTTGGCGGTGCGAACTGTGCTGGGTTAGCGTGTTCGTGCAGTTCCTGTAGTAAGGTAAGGGACGCGTGACTGGGCGTCAATACTGCCACCTGTGATCACCACCTCATCGTCGCGCTGGACGCAGCGGAGGCAGGGCCGCGGCTGGGTGTGACGCGCTGAATCCTCGGCTGGGGCATAACACACGCGCGCATTTACGTATTTGTTTACCACCAGCCCAGCCAACTAAGGCCAAGAGGAGGGTCGGCCAATTAATGTTCCCCGTCGCCGCGTGCGGATGTAAACTGTACCGAACGATTTAACGAGGTGCCAACAATGACAGCACCACGAAGCGAGGTGTACGACGGCGGAGTCTCGGCCTTAGTATAGGTGGTGGTGGTGGATGGAGGGGAAGTGTGGGGGATGCTACGTGTGAATGCAGAGTTTGTTCGACGGGTAACCAGCAAACCTCTCCTCTCCTGCACGAACCCCAAGCCACATCCCACCAGCTCCCCAGCTTCACCACCTCCTCCCTCCCTCCTCGGTATGTAAATAGCCCACCCACCCCAAAGCCTCGCCCGTATATGTGACGAACCCCCATCCAGCTCGGCCACTTGGCCCGCGCCATCTGTTTTCGGTCGTATTTCCATCCGTGCGCCAAGAGGGGGGCTCGCGGGGGGGGAGGCGTGCTTACCTTACTGCACTGCACTGCTGTTTATGGTGGAAGTTGGGTTTGGCATGTGTAGTGTAGTGGAGCTGGGCTAGGCTGGGGGGGCTGGGCTGGGTTGAGCTGGGAGTGGGAGGGCCACGCAATGAGAGGGATGGGCTAGGTGCGTTGGTGGATGACGGTGGGGTGAGTGGGTGGGTTGATGTACGTTTCATTGCTCTCGGCGTGTGTGTGGGCGGCTCTGGGGAGCTGGGTCGGTCTGGATGGGTGGGTGAGTGGGTGGGTTTGGATCGCGTGGTTTGCATGGTTAGGTGGGGAGGTGGGTGGTGAGAGCCACGTTCTCGGTCCGTAGAGCTTGGGGTCTGGGGGTGTGATGGAAAGGGATTTTCATAGATTCGGTACTATTGCAGGTAGTGCGAGAGCCACGTTCCTCGGTCCGGAGGGATTTGCGTTGTGGAGAGGGTGGGTGGGAGAGACATTTGGGGATATTGATGGATACGTGTGGAGGTAGTGCCGAGTGCCACGTTATGAGACCGAAGGCGGAGAGATATTTCCATATATCGATTATTGATACGCCACGTTCTCGAGCCGTAGAGGCTGGAATATCACAAAGGGAGAGACAAACATCTCACTCCCCCTTCCTTCATCCCTTACATTCCCACTACCGCCCCTTCGCCCCTTACCTCCCATCCCTCCATTCCCCCCTCCCTTCACCCCCTTACTCATCCCACTCCTCCCCCTCCCTTCACCCCCTTACTCATCCCACTCCTCCCCCTCCCCAAAACCAGGCGGCAAAGCAAGCAAACTATCCATCCCCAAACTCCCCGGCAGCAACTGGCTCCTCGTCCACTGACTCCCCAAATCATCCCCCTCAGACCCCAACACCGTCTCCTTCACCGCCAGCACCGGCCGGCGGGGGGGGCTACTACTCGTCACTGCCCATCTGCGCCGCGGTGCTGTGTCGGGGCTGCTCGGGACTTGGACGGGTGGCTGCGCGCGGAGAGGCAGCGGTGCGAGGCCGTCGTCCTCGTCGTCGTCGTCTTCGTCGTCTTCGTCGTCTTCGTCTAAATCAGCGTCGGAATCGGCGTCCGAGTCTGCAATCTCCGTCTTCGCGACCCGGCGCGGCGGCGGGGGCGTCGGCGTAGAAGCAGCTGTGAACTCAGACAGGACTTGCGCGCTAGGTGACTGCGTGGACTGCGTGACGTGTCTTGGGCGAAAGGGGCTTGAGTCCGGGACGCGGGAAAGAGGTGAATCTTGCGTGATTGCTTGCGTAGAGATTTGGGATTGGTGAGGGAGGGAGAGCTTGCTTGGTGAGGAGGGTATGGGGGAGGTGAGGCGGTTGAGGTTCCCGCTTCGAGGTTTGAGAGGGGAGCGCTGGTCGTGTGTTCGTAGGCTGTGGGCGATGCTTTGGGAGGAGAGCGGGGTGGCGGGGGAGAGGGAGGAGGGCACTTCGAGGGTGCGTTTGCGGGTTGGGGTTTTGGGGGGTGGCATTGAGGTGGTTGCTTGGGACGGTGAGGGCTTGGTGGTTGTGGTTTGGGAGGAGGCGGGTTCGTGGGGTGGGATGGTTGGGTTTTGTGGTGATGGTGAGGGTGAGGGCGAGGCCTCGGGTTCGACTTTGATGCATCGGACTGTGATTATGCCTCCTCGCTTTGATCGTCGTCGTGGTGGCACAGGCGACTCGGAGACGTGCTCTGTCCGCTCGTCGACTTCCGTATCAGCCTGCTTTTGCTCCTGGTTCTGCTCCTCCTCATCTTCATCCTCAACATCATCCCCATCCTCATCCTCATCCTCAGTATCCCTGCACTCGACTTTCGGTGTAGAATCAAAGTCGAGTTGCGTAAGCGTCTGCGTATAAAACTTGGACGAGGGCGTCAACGTCTTCCTCCTCTTATTTCGGGTCTTCTCCTCCCTCTCGTATGCCTCAATCTCCTCGTCGATTTCTTTGTCGGTCAACGGATTGACAAATCCAATTTGTGTCAACGTCTCCTGCTTCTTCCGTTTCGCGCCGTCTAAGCTGTGCCGCCCGTAGACCTTCTGTCGTCGTGGCTGGAATTTGACTTGCTGCGGTGGTAGTCGTGGCGATTCGTAGACCCGGCCAGCAGGAGGATTTCCCCGTGCGGCTCTCGTTTGTGGTGGCATATTCGAAGCTGCTAATATATTTCCCAAGTGTACAAGTATTTTATCGCGTATAACTCGATTCCGAGAAGCGCATCCCCAAGTCGAAGCAAATTCGTTAATTATTCGTAGGCGGCAGTCGCGTCGCTGGTTTGGGAGACGCGTCGGTAATTAAGGTAATTAAGCGACGAGCCAAGCCGACGTCATATCCAGGCAGGCGGCGGGGAAAAAACAGACTCGAAACCCTGACAATCCAGTCCCACGAGTTGCTGTCTCTCGCTTGGCCTTGGAATAATATTTGATATAATGAACTAGCTTGCTACAGATTGCACATGCTATACCTAACATACAAATCGGCGATATACACGCCGCGCTGAACCACGCTGTGGGCGATTAAAACTCGAAGATGAGAGAGCAAAGGTCTACAGGAGTACCAGAAGGTTGAAGGAGCCTTTGAAGAAGCTACAAATTCAATATACTTTACCATCGCTATGGCCAGGCGTAACACAGCTCGTGGAAGCGCTGCTCCACGATCCGGTGCAGCCGTGAGTCACAGGCAAAGATCGAGTCGGATATCTGAGGTCCCTGAGGTATATCAGGATATGATATCAGAAGCTCTCTCGAATGAACATGACTCGATAGACCGCCCACCGAAGCGCAGGAGGACAAGACAAACATTGGAAAGTCACCACGAGGACGTCAACGAGGAACAGGAAACCCGCCACGAGGACATCGAGGAGGAGCAGGAGAGCGCCGAGGAAGTTTTCGAAGATGTTCTACTGCCAGCAGCGCAAACGGTGTACAACTCAGACTCGAGCTCAAACTCGGACGATGCTACTTGGGAGGATGTTGGGTTATATTCCGACCCATTCCAACCTGGCCTTGGTGGGGCTGATGAGTATGAACGAGATGCCGACCAACATCTAGACCTCACCCTCAACAAGGTGGTCGAGACGCCCCAGAGGACGCCTAGGAAGAAAGGGCGGACATTCACGAAGGAAGAACGTGCTGCGCATTTGATGACCCACAAAATGCACTTGCTATGTCTGTCTCGATACCTAGAGCGACGAAACGAGTGGTGCAATGATGCCGAAGTTCAAGGCATTCTTAAGCCTTTGCTGCGAGAGAAAGATCGCCAGTGGTTCAAAACGAATCCCGAATGGACGCAGTTCCGAAGGACGGAGTCAATAAAGAAAGGACTAGAAATAGCTGGCACCATCTGGCTGACCAATTTTAAAATCACGTCGAGAGGGATGAGGCGAGCGTACTGGGATGAAGATGGACGGATTTCAGACTTTGTTCTTCCCCCGGATGCTGACCGTGTCCTCGATAAGTCAGACTTTAAGCTCGCGGCGAAGAACATGGAGGGTTCTCGTGATACCGGGGCGCAGCTATATTGCGCCCTCTTGCGCGGCGCTGGCCTCGATGTGCGATTGGTATGCTCTCTCCAGCTACTTCCAATCAATGCATCGTCGTCAAAAACAAGACCTCCACCTCAAGGGGTTTCCACGGTTAGGCCTGTGACACCAACTACCCCCACCAGTGATAGCGAAGCTATGAACATAGCCAGCCCGAGCTCTCCTTTCGCGAGCCGAGCCTCTGGTGCGCCATTCTCCGCACGCAGACGACTCGGCCATCCAAATGCTGCAGACTACCATATCCCAGACACAGCGCCTCCACGGCGGCCACCTCCCCCGAAGCCCAAGCAGAGACGAATACTTGAATCTCCATATCCAGTATTCTGGGTTGAAGTCCTGGATGAAGCGCATCAGAAGTGGATGCCAGTCGACCCCCTTGTCACTGGAACCATTAATAAACCAGCTGTTTTCGAACCACCAGCATCGGATGCCGAGAACACAATGACTTATGTTTTCGCTTTTGAAGAGGATGGAGCAGTTCGCGACGTCACTCGTCGGTATACCAAGTGGTACTCCGCCAAAGTGCGTAAAACCCGCGTAGAATCCACAGACGGCGGCCAAAAGTGGCTGCGTCGGACCTTGAAGTTTTATTCGAGGGGGTGGAAAACAGATCTAGATCAGATCGAAGACATCGAGCTCCAAACCATCGAAGGTAGGGAGCCGATGCCCACGAGCATTGCCGATTTCAAGGGCCACCCGCGATATGTCCTCGAACGCGATTTACGACGCAATGAAGTCCTCGTGGACCCGCACGAGATTGGGAAAGTGGCTGCTGGGCGCGATGCCAGCTCTGCGGGTGGGAAAGGGAAGAAGCTCGAGAGTGTGTTTCGGCGGGGCGACGTGAAGACAGTCAGGAGTGCGGATGGCTGGTACCGCCTCGGTAGAGAGGTGAAGGTTGGCGAACAGCCTATGAAATCGCGCGCAGCAAGGAGAATCGCGAATGATGACGAGGAGGCGGGTGATGTGGCTCTCTACACTGAGGACCAGACGGTGTTGTATGAAGCACCCCCTGTGGTTAATGGGCGTGTGCCGAAGAACGTGTATGGTAATTTAGATGTTTACGCCGAGAGCATGGTCCCCAAAGGGGGAGTGCACATACCATACCCCGATGCCGCTCGGGCGGCTCGGCTTCTTGGTATAAGTTACTCAGATGCCGTGACGGGGTTTGAGTTCCGCGGTCGCCAGGGTACGGCTATCATCAAAGGTGTTGTTATTGCTTCGGAGTACCAGGAGGCTGTCGAGGCTGTAATACAGGGTTTCAAGGATGACGAGTTGCACGCGAAGGAAGAGAGACGCTCAATCGCCGCTTTACGGATGTGGAAACGGTTTATGATTGGGCTTCGGATCAAGGAGCGCGTTGATGCGTACGAGATTGAGGGAGAGGAAAAGGAAAAGGAAAAGGAAAAGGAAGATGAGTATATACAGGACGACGACGATGAAGGTATGCAAAGCGAAGAGTATGATATGGATGAAGCAGGTGGTTTCTTCCCAGAAGATGATGGTGGAGGCTTCGTTCCTGAGTAAAATATGATCTATATATATAAATAATACAATCATGTTTACATATCGGCTGTAGCTCGTCTAGCACGAGCCCAAACAGGCAACCCGCCTTTCATAGGGAGCGTCAGGCTATTCCTACTGAACCGGTAGCCTCCCTCGCAATCCTCAAAGTCAAAGAACAGAACCAGCTTCGCAATCGCCATCACAGCTATCGACTCTGCCATTTTCTTTCCCAAGCAAACTCGTGCGCCTCCATTAAAGACTGGGAATTCAGATTGGCTTTTTGTCAATAGTTTCCCATCTTGCAGCCAACGCTCTGGTCGAAATTTCTCTGCGTCCTCCCCCCAGATACGCTTTGACCTATTTATTGCCCATGGGCACCAAAGAACAATTGAAGTCTTCGGCAAGAATGTTCCATCCGGGAGTGTTGTGTCGGTTTGACACTGCTTCATCTCAAAAGGTACCGGTGGGTAGAGTCTGAGAACTTCGTAGAATACTGCCGTTGTGTACGGTAGAGAGTTCGGACTGAGGCTCTCATAGTCATCTGCCCAGGGATCCGCCGTAAGCGCTTCCTCGGCTCCTTCGGCTTCTATTTCTCGTCGAATCAGAGAGACAACATGCGGGTGTCGTATTAAAGTATAGAAGGCCCATGTTAGCGCTTGAGCAGTCGTATCTCGACCAGCGGAAAGGTAGTTCAGAGCGGCATCGGCCACTACTTGATGATCTGGGATTGTGTCGAGAAGAGCGTTGATCAGGCTTCCAGATATCCCGGCGAGTCTGCCCTCTGCTTTCTCGTCCTTCTTGTTTCTCTTGTCCACGGCATTTGCCACAATCTCTTTGCCGAAATTTTTCACCGTCGCAAGAGATTTCTTCAGCTTGCGCGCGATGATGGGCTCGGTAAATCGCCACAGCGGATTCTGGAACCGCCGGCCAGTTGCACTGGATGTGTACTCAAAAGCCTGTGAAAAGTCGTTTGCTGAGCTCATGTCCATGTCGTACGCCATACGGCCCATCAATTTGGTGGTGAGTGATAAGAGTACCGCCTCCAAGTCAACCGGCTTATTTACATCCATCTCATAGAGTTCTCTGACGGTCGTATGTAGATCACGAGGTAGAGCAACCTCTGCGAGTACCTTGAGATTGGCATTATTCAAGAACTGAACGCCGGCTTTGCGTTGAACTTTCCATAATTCCCCATCAGCATTGATAATTCCGTGGCCAAACAGATCCGAGGATCTAGATTTGAAGAATTTGCCTTTGCCGAATGTGGCCTCATTCCTGAATACGAAGTCCAGATTTTTGGGATCATTAATAACCACGCCCGGCGGTAATAACGGGACTGAGATCTGGAATGTCTCAAAGCCAAATGACCGCTCGCAACTGGTAAACCAGGAAAACAGCTCCTGTCGGTTCTGAAAAAAACGGAATACGTTGCCAGCGAAAGGCAACGTGTCCAAAGGCTTCCTGGGTTGGATTCAGCAGAGGCTCCATAGTCTACCCTACCAAAAGGAGAAGCAACAAGGACATTCTAGGGAATAATAGTATGTACATACCTCAATGGCTTTCCATTACGTCTTAGTCTGGGAGACTGCCCGAAAAAAATGAAAAAGCTTAAAAATAATAATATCGCACAAATAATCAGCACACTCATTGCTTAGACTTGAACTGTCGTTTTATTGTCCAACGTCTGAATGGTCATATACAAATTCTTATTTCATAGTTACATATAGTATTTCGTGTGACGAGCTGGATGTTGAACCGTGTCGTTTCGTGTGAAGTGGGAAGGTCAGGGGCGAGGCTGTCAAGACACAAATTGGGTAAGCGCCCCGAAAGCTTAGCTGTTGCGGGTTTCACAATGACGCAACAACCGTGACAAGGCTGGCTATCTGGCCGGCTAACTGAACTGTGAGGAGTAACACCTGTAGCCTCACCTTATCTCAAAAGCGAATGATTTATTGAATCTGGCATAATCACCACTTTGGCACAGATTTGCACCCTTCAGTTGCTGTGCTCTATATTTTAATTGTCAGACATAAATTACATTGTTTCAAATCACAAATAGCCCACCCAATTTCTCAGCAATATGGTTCTGATATCTCCCCGGATTCAGTTCTACGAAAATACTGACCAGCCATGGTATCATACCCCGTCGGCCATATTATGCACTGCTAATATTGAAGAACAGGTTCCCTGAATACCTCCTCCGGATGGTCCAATCATGCCTCACAGTTGCCTGGAATTTTCGAATGCCAATCATGCAAAAGCATTCACCGGCGCAAGTCGTCTCGAGAATTCTTTACAATACTCTTGATAAATCAGTTACTGAATATACATATGTCGACTTTTGTGCAGGTGCTGGTGGCCCAACTCCCTGCATTGAACGGGAATTGAACCAGAAACTGGCAAAAACAAAACCATCCCCAGAGCATACGGGGCCACCTGCTGTTCATGTAAACGGCGAGCCAAACGAACCCGTCCAATTCGTAATGACTGACCTACATCCCCACATTGCAGAATGGAAGGAGGCTTGCATCAAAAGCAAAAACTTAACATTTGTTTCAAAACCAGTCGATACTACGAATGCGCCCGCTGACTTGATATTGGACGACGGCAAGAAAGTCTTTCGCATGTTTAACCTCGCGTTTCACCATTTCGATGATAACCTTGGCCGCGACATACTTAAGAACACGCTAGAGACTTCTGATGGCTTCGGGTACGTATTCAGTCCGGTGATATGGGGTTGTTCTAGCTGACATGACCCAGTATATTCGAGCTCTCAGACAGGACGCCATCATCACTCTTGATGATATCCCTCATGGGGGTTCTTTTCTTCTTCATTACCCCGTTCTACTTCTGGAGATCACCCGGGCACCTCTTTTTTACCTATATTATTCCAATTATACCCTTTGTGGTCGTGTTTGACGGCTACGTATCATCGCTGCGTACGAGGACATCAGACGAGTTGCGTTCGTTGTTGAAAACGTCAGGCGGAGATATGGATGGGTGGAGCATAAGAAGTGGCCATGATATGCATACTGCGCCTCTCGGATATGTGACGTGGATTATTGGAGAAAAGGAATAAATGGTCTTTATTGTTTTGAGCGAGAATGCTTTATACCACATATGTTATGTCAGAACAAACCCTATGAATCCCGCAGAGCTCCTTCCCCACGTTTTAAATATGTGCCATGCATTTCCTTACTTAAAACCTTAATTCCCAACAACGACACGGAAGTCTTGTAAAAGTATCTTTTAAATACGCAGCAAAATCCTGGATACTGACGTCCGTCCGTCCGTGTCAAACTATTTTTCGGTTGGGAATGTCAAAGGACGCTTGGGAACACTGCATCACTCCGATATCCATCTTGGTCTCTGGGGACAGGAATCCACTCCTTCAGTTGGCGTTTGTACAGAACAATGCGAACATTATTACACACTGTGACGGCCACGAGAAACATTTCACCCAAATGTGAAGTCAGTGAAATGCCCCTGACACATTGCAACAATACATATCACTACAACAAAGCTAGCAACACTCAGAGAGCACTCTGCCACTCCAACAATCAGCAAACACTGGCTTCACAACCAACCAACCATGGAGCAAGAACCAGACCCATACTCTTATCATGCACATCCATATTACGTTCTGCCGCGCGCCGACCTAGCATCCTTGCAACCACCTGCAAGTAAGCTGGCTGACACCCTATAACCTCTTCATCACTGACATCCACCCACAGTACCACGCCCATTCCGCCTCTGCAACGTCAGCCCCGAGGAACGCGCAACCTGGTGCATGCAAACGGCCTATGAGCTCGCCCTGCTCAAAAACACCGCCTTTCACTACGGTGATGCATACAACAAAGTAGTCGCCGCCGAGGAGACGAAGCTTCTTCTCACCAACATCATCGAGATGAACAGTAAGGGGAGGAGCACGCTTGCCACTATCTTGGAGGCGATGGTGGGTCTGGAGAAAACGGTCTGGACCGTGTTTATTGAGGAGGAGGTGCAGAATGAGCTCGCGAGTATCGTGCGCTTTGATGGGCATTGTAGGGCTAGGTTGGTGGCGATGAATATGTGAGTCTGGGTGAGCTTTTGAGGCCGACCGATCTGTGCTGATGGACGATATTAGCCTCATAGCGAACATAGCAGAGACGCGAGAGATTATCGCCGAAACTGAGCACAGAGCTATGACCGCCAACCTTCGCGGCCAAACGTGGAGTAATACAGGAAGTCCCGAGAATTTTGAGACGATTTCACCAGAATCGCAGCCAGTAGAAGCAAAAGAGGAGGGAGCGGATGTCTTCGAGGGAGAGATGGAAGCACTGGCGGGAGCAACCGTCGTCGAGGCCGAGGAGGAAGCCCCGACATATGCAGGCGGCTCTGATAGCCAGCATGCCGACACTGGGAAGACCGAAAATGTGGCACCCAGTGCGGCGACAGAAGAACGAACACCACGCACACTCCGGAGGCCGCAATTCGGAATCATGTCCTTGGCTGAGGCTGAAAATTATTCGAGCTGGCGTGGAAGCCGAACTATCTAAGGGGGTAGCCTGGCTGTTTGCCCGAACATGTTGCTTGGTATGAGCGCCTGGAAGGGACTGAGAGCTTTGCATGTTTTGCTGCAATACCCTGCGCTGCTGATTTTATAGCGGTGGCCCATAGACGATGTATGAGTGGATTGTATGGCGGCTAGATTGTAGTATGTAGGAGAAGCTATAGGTTGTATCAAGTTAAGCACAACGCACCTGGCCCAATTTGAGCGTATGGGATATAGATTTTGTCATTCTTGCAATACATATTCTTGCAATACATAGGGAACACTGCACCGTATATTCTACACATCATCAACCACGTTATGCACAATCAACCCGTCTCCACCCATCTCCATCAACCTAAGCCGTCTTCTTCCACGCGCCGTAAAGACCAATCAACGAACTGGTGGTTCCGGCAATACCGATAATTCCGTCATCCAAGCCAGTCCATCCCAGACTCGAGGTGGGCATCACCAAGTCGCAGCAGTCGCAGAGGAGCTGCAGATTGATCGCAGCACGTTCGCTAACACAAATCAGTACAAATATCTCACACTCGGGAGACGGGGAAACTCACCGCTCGATCTTCTTGCCCTCAACCACGCTCTCGCCATCCTTCTTATCCAACCTCGCCTCTCTACCCTTCAGCGCCCACAGCGTATACAAGCCGCTGATAACGCTGAAGCTCAACCCAGTGAACCACGCCTTCTGCGAATTCCTAGTGATAGTCTTCGCATTCGGGGTCGGCCTGATGCCAGCCGCATCGAGGAACGCAGCCGCATCAAGCGTCAAGTACGCCGCATACCCGAGCTGGCGTCCGACGGCCGCATACTTGAGCACCGGGTCGATGTCCTTGCGGTCCGCGGCGACCTTGGCGTTCTTCAGGTGCTCGATGTTCTTGCCGAGGCGCATGGCCTTGCGCGCAAGTCCGAACTGCTTCTTGATTGCCTCGAAGGGCTTGATGGCTGCGGGCGTCGCATTGGTGCGGTATAGGTACCACGCGTAGAAGCGCGAGAAGTACTGGATGGTGCGGAGGAGCTTGTCGCGGCCGACGGTCGTGGCGACGAGCCGGAGGTAGTGCGAGAGGGCGGGGTGGTACACGAGGGCGTCGATGGCGGCCATGGTTGGAGATATGGAGGGTGTTTATTGATGGGAGTGGGTTTTGTTCGACGGTGGTGAAGGGGGATGGGTTTTGTTCCGGGAGATATCGTGGTTTTATGCCGTCGATGCCGTCTTTCACATTGGAGACGGGGAGATGATACCGAGGGGTGTGAGCCGAGGTTGGGTGATGATTATGGGCGATCCACCGGGAATGGTTTTGTGGGGATTGGCAACCTGATATGCTAGGCTACAATACATTTTTGTAACGTTTTTGGAGATTTGGAGACGCAGTTGCCAATTTATTTAGAGGCTTGTTTTCTATAGTAAAATCTTTTGACACTCATCCATTAAATATATTTCTTGAAGTGAGACCGAGGTATTTGAATAATCATTTTTTCGCCATTTATCTCCTCTTTTCGCACTGTTAATCTTAATCTCTTGAACATTATGCAGAAACATTTGCACGTGAAATTCAATGTCCAAATGAAGTTTACTACTGTACAACATATACTATGGACTATGGGAACATCGTGTCAGGTCTATAACTATCCGCACACCCAATTACCGACTAATATACTTCGAGATTATACAAGAGAACCCAAGACGGCCCGCCTAAACCATAACGCCTTCATCAAAACCTCTACCCATATTTGACTCTACTCATCATATCATGAGGAGCCTGATGAGATACCTATATACTCCATCATCATGCTGCTTGTATACTCCAAGAACTCCTGATGTGCCTGCCCGCGGCAGCTATACGGCGGGTCGGCCGCTCCACCAAATAAGAAGAAGGAATGTGAAAATGACGCCACCAGCAATAATAGCTGTGAGGTTCTTCCCTCTGTAATTAATTCCTCGTGAATCCCACATCGTCTGCCCTTGCGAGCAAGCATTCTTGATGCCTTCCCATCCAAGACTGTAGTATACCAGTCCAGCACTTGCGATGGAATATCCGAGCCACTGGAGGCCAGACACAATGGTTCCCCATAGAATCACGGAGAGAACGACGATGCCGACGTTTTTGATAACACCGCAGAGAGTTAGCACCAGAGATGAAGTTTTGCCAATCTGTACATGTTAGAACTTTGCTTCTGAGACCCCGCGAGGCAAGAGAACATACCAAGAACACCGATGCCACGTTTAACAGGAATGCGCAGCTGGCGTTGGCAATGAGAACCCAGGGGCCGAGCTGGACTAGGTCCGCCATCTTGAATGAGGGCATCTCGACGACGAGAGCTACGAACACATTCATGACGGCGCATACCGGCGCATAGTAGTATAGACTGACTAATGGGTCCATCCTGTATGAGTTCGGGTCGTCTGCCTTTCCGGTCAAGAGCTTCTGGACCATGATAAGGCGTATCGACTCGAAGATGAGACCACCAAGCTGGTACATGAAGCCGATAAGAGAGAAGTCGATTTCGCCATACGAAGCGAGGCCGACTCCAAAAACGATGGCGCAGATGTTAATCAAAACTTTGAGGTCGTACTTGTCAGTTCCAAAAGCATATCCAACGAATAGAACACTCGCAGGTGCTGCAGCCTATTGTATGTATTAGAGTGGGCCTTCTATAGTTCGGAAGAGCGGCAGCGCAGCCATACCTTGAGCATCTGGATGAAGGCGACAGACAAGTAGAGGTATGTCAGATTGCTGCACACCAAGCTGAGCGAGTATAGAACGCCGATGGGAACGATGGCGCGAAAGTAGACCTTGCCCGTCATCCGAACAGTCTTCCGTCCATCAAGGATTGTGCTCGTCCTGGCAAGAATCTGCGTCAGGACAGTCGCGAATATTAAATGCCAACATGTTAACAGAACGGCTACGGCGCGTTAGCTAGAGCTTGAATGGCCAAGAGTAATTCGGGATATGCTTGGCTTTCGAATTAGATGGAGACGTACGGTAGGCTGAGACAATGTTAGACTTGAGCATCATCGCGGGGGGGAAAAGGGGGGCCACTTACGAAATCCCCAATCGGAGATGATTTTTTTGTTGAAAAGAATGACGATTGTGCTGAAGAAGATCCAGTTTCTGACGCGCAGTATTAGACCCTCTGTCGCGCTGATGCACTGGATGGCGCGTAAAGATAAAACTCACAATACATAGGCCGCTGAAGGGATCCTGGATAATAATGACACGCCTTCATCTTTTTCGACCGTGGGAAGCATTGCGAGAAAGAGGGCGGTGGGATGGGCGCGAGAGGTGGAATTGGCTGGAGTAGCGCGCGTGCCTTGAGCGCTACGTTGTCACAGTCCTCTTTCCCTGGGATGGCGGGTGATGGGGGAATGAGGTCGTGGAAACAGAGTCGTTTGATGAGTTGACGGGGTTTGGACGTGGAAAGAATGGTGGGAGGTATTCTGGCGCGCGCAGTATCTCGTAAGACCCCTGACGACAGGCTGCGGGACTCTTACTGGGCGCCGTCGGGTAAAAAAGGTACAAGGAGATGTACCTGTACATTAATATTGCACTGGTACAACTGGCACCATCTGGGTGCACTTTCGTGCTGGATTTACGAAGAGCTTGACTGTTTTGGGCCTAGAATAGCCACTAGGCCCCATAATAGTTTGGCTGGTAGCTGGTGCCTTCCGGAAATAAAAAAGTCACGTGAGATAAACTCAAATGATGTTTTGGGATTAGGGGGGATTAAGGGAGGGGATTAGGATAAATTGACAATGATGGGAAACGATAATTATAACGATTATATGTCATCCACAGCCTTTGTCATCTTTATCAGCCTGTAACTGCACAATTGACGCTCTAGATATATCCAAAACAGCTTCATCAATGTCCTTTATACTATACTATACTACAAATCTACATGCCCTTGTTTGCCCTACTACAGATGTTATGTATGTATTCAAACAAACTTGCCCTGAGACCGAAAGGATCACCGCCCGTGGAGCACAGTTGTTCCAGCTCCGATTTAATTTAGTAGGAGTCGGGTCGCTCAAATATTTCGTCCAATGAGACGACACATAACACTCCAGGTAAGGCGGGAGGAGCTGTCCACACTGTGCCATTCAGCCTTGGATGGATGGACCAGTCCTTGAGTCAGCCACCAGGTCTCCCCTTTTTTCGACCTCACCTCCCCACATTTCTTTCTCGGGATTGTGAATTTGGAGGGTCTTGGAATCTTGGATCTTGGATTACCTCAATTTTGTCCTCGAAAGGCCGGTCTTCCATCTTCTTTGACCCCTCGCGCCCCATTTGGTTGACGACAATACCCTTGCGATCGACGCGATTTAAACACCCC
Organism: Pseudogymnoascus sp. VKM F-4518 (FW-2643); assembly: GCA_000750925.1. Classification (NCBI taxonomy): domain Eukaryota; kingdom Fungi; phylum Ascomycota; class Leotiomycetes; order Thelebolales; family Thelebolaceae; genus Pseudogymnoascus; species Pseudogymnoascus sp. VKM F-4518 (FW-2643). The sequence goes on along the minus strand of JPKC01000035.1, from coordinate 12,800 downwards.
TGTCCCACGATGGTGTCGAGAATGGAGCTCACCCAGACGCGGATTCGCTTTCTATTAGTGGGCGTATTCATTACAGCATTCCTCCTCTTCCTCTCCAATACTTCTGCTGTTCGATCACATCCTGCATTCGACGGACCGTTTGGGCCTGGGGGAGAGCACCCAGAACATCACCCGCACGGGGGACCCGATCCGCATCATGGCCACAGGCCGGACGAACCACCAAGGCCCCCAGGACCGCCAAAGCCTCCAAGGCCGCCGAAGCCTCCAGGGCCACCGAAGCCTCCTGGGCCACCAAAGCCCCCAGCAGCTGCCGTGCCAGATTCGAATCCTGCATCAACTACAAGCGCAGCGCCTAAAGAGACATATGCTGTTGCGCCCGCTGCACCTTCGAAAACGGATTTAAAAGACGAAACCAAATACCTCTCAATCGATGAAGCCCAGCAGTTCTGCAACTTCAGGCGCTTCGAGACATGGCCAAACCGGGACAAGAAGCGAAAGATCTATGATCTCGTATTGATCAACCGCGAGCTTGAATGGCTGGATATCCGTTTGGGGCAGATGTATAGCCACGTCGACTATTTCATTATAGTTGAAGCTGCGAAGACGTTCACCGACGAACCAAAGACGCTTTATGTAGAGACGAACTGGGACAGATACGCGCCGTATCACGACAAAATGATCCGCCACACACTTACCGATGAAGGGATGGTATTTAGGACAACTTGGGAACGCGAGACCTTCTCACGTAATGCCATGGTCGACCAGGTCATCCCTTTCCTCGAGGGCGAGCAGAAAATCGAGATCGACGACGTGATCATCATCGCGGACGTCGACGAGATCCCCCGCCCCGACACGCTGACAGCCATGCGCAACTGCGCAATCCCCGACGCCGTCACGCTCCGCAGCAAAATGTACTATTACAGCTTCCAGTGGCACCAGCGCGGCCCAGACTGGACGCACCCCCAAGCCATGCTCTGGAAGGGCACCGACCTGACCATGCCGGCCGACACGCTGCGCTTGGGCGCCCACGACCAGCACCACATGCAGAACGCGGCGTGGCACTGCAGCTACTGCCTCAAGTCGCTGTCGGACATGGTGAACAAGGTGACGAGCTTCTCGCACGTCGAGTTCAACAAGCCCGAGTTCCGCGACCCGGATAAGATTCTCAATCGTGTCCGCCACGGCCTCGACTTCTTCGATCGTGAAGATTCGTACTTTGACCGTATCGAGGATAATCAGGATATACCTGAGTTTTTGAAGGCGCATAGCGAGAAATACGCGTTTGCGGTGAACCGCGACCCGCCGAATGGGAATTTCCAGGACTAAGCGCTTTTGTTTTGTTTTGTTTGGCGGGCTTGGATATGCCATTGATGTATTACCAGTGTTAGAGGCACTTTCGGATCAACCGAGGGCGCCTTGTTTGTATTCTACAGGGAAGGGGGGCGTTTTTTTGGACATAAAATATTGCCATATATAATGGGTCATCTAATACTAGCGATCTGTAAATTTTCATGGTGGCAGCTGAGCCAAGGCAAAGGCTCGGGGCAGATGAGAGATGAGAAACGGTATTGTTGGATAGGATATTGGGACACTATGTAGTACAACATGGTCTACTTTTGATACCATGCTCAAACTCCCTCAATGGTGACTCTTTGCTTTCATATGAAACAAGCATCCGTTGTCTTGAGCACCGTTTTAGCATTTGATGGGACTTTCATGGGAGCTTACTCTTGTCAGAGCTTCGACTGGTGGATGGCTAGCGGCTCGTTAGCTGCCACGAATCTGCTCTGATGAGTTCCGTCTCTAACTGAAGAGCTCTATACCCTTATCCGTGACCACTGAATCCCCCCATCCCCGCATATGCGCATGTGTCGAGGGTGCGGAGCTCATACAAGACTTGGGCAACCCGCATCATCGTCTGGGTCTCGCGCGGCTGTTCCCGTGGACTGAATGGTATGTAATGACGACGAATCCACAGTCCGCCACAATATCTTCAGCGATTCAGCCCGCCAGCTGCGTGCAGATAGCCGTGATCAGGGTGTGCCTGGTGACCCGGAATCCGTCTCTCTCGCTGTGCCGCGAACTTGCCTACCTTACTCGCTCATCGTACACTTCAGCGACTTTGCTTCCTTTGGAGACGTCAAGCTGCAGCTCAAGACGTCCTTGGCTCTTGGCAGCCGCGGCGCATCACCCGATCAACTACTGCTTTGAGGTATTTGGTTGACGGGAAGGGAGGCGTTCAGCCACATAGTCGTAGCCTCGTTTTGGCGTTTTGGCGTTATGACGAGGGTATCGTTATTGCCGCGTGTACCGTAGCACAGTCCATATAGTACTCCACTATGCCGAGCTCCATGGTCCCACGAAGATTTTGTATTTTCCCTGCATCACACAGCTTTTGTGGACATCGCCGTTGAAGCCCAGCAAACCGCACACGTGGGAGGGGTATTCGTACAAAGCAAGGGAGGTCTCATGTAACCCCCGGTCAGATGGGATGGAAAGCAGCAGCGCACCACATCGACTCTTTCGGCAAGGCCGTGTGGATTGCTGATGGCGGGACTGCCGAGTTGCGGTGGGAATGGGAATGTGTGTGGGTGTGGTGGGGGTGGACAAGCATACAATTGGCGTTGGCAGTTCCCTTTCCCATGTGCATGCAACGTCGTGCGCTAGAGGCGCGATGTCCTTGGCGGACACAAGCCTTCGGCGATACCTTGGGGCTTGAAAGATCCACTGGGCTTGTTTTTGGCAGGAGATAGGAGGAATGGAAGTCTCTTCAACTCATAATACTACTCTGGTAGAGTTGATGTTGATGTTTACTTTCCATTCTCATTGTTAACTATGGTAACTGTTCGGCATAGTACAGTACAATATTGTATGGCTTCCTGAGTTGCATATGGTATAGCGCGGAGTTGACTCCCTTCTCAGACATAACTTCCTATCTCGGCATAAAGATCGTCCAAACATAACCTCAGGAAAGGGCCAACGACCACCCCCATGGACAAAACTAACTATGGATGGAGCACGGGCGCCACAATTCTCTGTCTCTGAAGCGTACGTACGACCCTTCCCCAAAACGTGCTTTAGCCAAACCCCCACCTCCACCTCTTGTTGCCAGCATCCTCCCTTTCCCATCTGCTTTAGTCGTAAGCTCCAGCAGACATCCTTGACCGAACCACTGCTTCTGCTGTCAGCGTCAACAGGCGTATCCACCCTTATCCACTTGGACCTAGAGCATCTTGGGAATAGCAACACCTTCCCCTCATGCACGTTTCCTGCTGGCGGGTTTAAATACGTTGATCCCGGCACCTCTGTAGTATTTTCTCCCACTTCACATGCTATAGCTGCTCTCTATCCAGCTTGCGCGCCCCTCAAACCATGAACATTTTTCGTAGGAACAAGGCCGAGGATGCCACGGCCACCACCGAAGAGGTTGCTCTAGATGGCCATGAGGATCTCGCTGCCATTGTGGCCGAGAAGAGCCTGTGGGATAAGATATTCCCCATCTTGGCTGCTGGCTCCGGCCTCTTCTCTGAGGGCTACGTCCAGAGTGTACGTTTGCGCCTGTCTTCTTGTGCCTGCTTGCGCCTCGTTGCGCCAGGCCGTCGCGGTCCATAGCTAACTCTCCCAAGGTCATCGGATCGGTTGGCACCATGCTCGGCCATATCTACCACGATGAGTACTCGCTGTCGTCGGGCGCGAAGAATATCGCCGCGATTGCCTTTGCCGGCACCGTTCTCGGCCAGCTGATTTTCGGTTACACGAGCGACAAGTGGTCGCGCAGGAACTCCCTCCTCGTCGCCACGGTTATCATGATTATCTTCACGGCCCTAAGCGCTGGCTCATACGGCGGCGGATCACTCCCTGGCATGATCAGGGCGCTCACCGCGTACCGGTTCCTTGTTGGAATCGGTATTGGCGGGGAGTACCCTGCTGGAAGTGTGGCGGCCGCCGAGGCATCGGGCGAACTAAAGTCGGGGACGAGAAATATGTGGTTCATCATGTTTACTAATGTGGCTATTGACTGGGGCTTTGTCATTGGCGCGTTTGTGCCGTATGTCTTGGTTCTCATCTTCTCTGAGAACCACCTCCGCGCGACTTGGCGTGTGGCCTTGGGACTGGGTGTCATTCCGCCTATTGCGCTGCTCTTGATGCGTCTCAAACTTCAGGAGCCCGAGGAATTCAAGAGAGAAAGCATGAAGCATGTCTCCATACCTTACAGCCTAGTCATCAAGTATTACTGGTTCCGCTTGTTCATTGTTGGGCTAATCTGGTTCCTCTACGATGTATGTTAAGCCCGATGCCCATCCCAGAGAAAGAAGCTAATCTTGACAGTTCTCCACCTTCGCCTTTGGCATCTACTCGTCTACCATCGTCGACAGTATCATTGGAACAGATGTCCCTCTCTCGACTACATTTGGTTGGAACACTGTCATCAACCTCTTCTACATCCCCGGCGCCATGCTCGGCGGACCTCTCTCGGACAGAATCGGACCCCGATATGCTCTAGTGATTGGAGTCACCCTCCAAGCCGTCGTGGGTTTCATCATGGCCGGTTGCTACGATACCCTAACTAAGCCCGGCCACATCGCCTCGTTCGCCGTCGTCTATGGCATTTTCCTCTCCCTCGGTGAGCTAGGCCCAGGCGACAACATCGGCCTCATCGCCTCCAAGACCTGCGCCACCGGTGTTCGCGGCCAATACTACGGTATCGCCGCGGCCATTGGCAAGATCGGCGCCTTCGTCGGCACCAGAGTCTTCCCATACATCGCAGCAGCCGGAGGTTCCGACCCCGTGAAGCAGGCACAGTATCCGTTCTGGGTCGCGTCTAGTTTATGTGTTTTCTCCGCCTTCCTGGCACTTTTCCTGCTGCCGCATATTGGACAGGATACCATCACGCAGGAGGACGTGAAGTTCAGGGCGTATCTTGAGAGCCATGGCTTTGACACTAGGCAGTTGGGACTTAACCGTGATGAGAGCGTCGAGACGGCGTTTCCAGAAGCTGAGACTGCTAAGGGCTCGGCTGACTTGGATTCGGCTCTGGCTGAGAAGCCATCGAACTGAAGAGATGCGATCTAGGCGTGTTAATAGTTGTTGGGTAGTTTTTGTGAAAGTCTTCGATGCGGTTTAATGAGACATGAGCGTGAAGAAGAGATGTTACTTTTCCAGCGAGTCGAAGCCATTATTAATAACTATCGTCTTTCTCTCTCTCTATGTCTGGTTGAATGAAAATACAGAGAACTGCAAAGGGACTGAACCCATGCCACCAAAAATATCAGATCTTCGGATTTACGCTCTGTATGTATGTATGACGCGTTTAACGAGTTTAGATCCCCCAATAAAGACCTTCCTCTTCGCGTGGAAACGCGATTTTCCCTCCCATGCCATGGACCAAGCCACCGGGATCTTCTAGTACAATGTTTCTTTCTTGCAACTCCTTCCCCAACTAGGATTTCGCCAACGCCTCTCCCGCCGTCTCGGACCCGGTAGTCTTTCCCTCGGTAGCCTTGCCCTCTGTAGTCTTCCCCTTCCCCTTCCCCTCCGCGCCCTCCTCCTCATACAGCCCATTCTCCTCAATATACTGAATGACCTGCGCCGGAATGAGATACCTAACGCTCATCTCTCTCCTTAGAAACAACCGGATCTTAGTGCTGCTCACATCATTCAAGATGAGCTGCGGGATAACCCAGATCTTCTCCTTCCACGCCTGCAAACTCGACAACGCATCATCGATATCCGTCCCCGTCCGCTCCACAATAAACGTCCCGTACCTGCCAAGGATGTGCTCCAGATCCTTCGCCGACCACACCAGCGGCGTCGACATCGTCTGGATCAGATCCGCGCCCGCGAGAAGCGCGATCCGCACTGGCCGTGGGTTCCCGTCTACGTCCAACACGCCGCCTTGCACGACGTTGATCTCGTGCTCGAAGTGGTCCAGGACCAAAGCGGTGGGGGTGTACGTATCCTGTAGCGCTTCCCAGGGGTCCACCATGAGCCAGTTCGACGTCTGTTGGACGGCGAGCTCGCACATACGTAATCTGGGTATGGGTTAGACGACGTCGTTGTGCGGGGTAGAGGGGGGGACTCACCTGTGTCTTGAGCTCGTCAGGCCGGCCTTCTTATAGGCGTCGCTGACGGGACTCAGAAAGCCGCCAAGAACTTCGAATTCAGTATTGAATTTTGCGAAGTCGGCGGCCATCTCGAACATTCGGAGGTGGAGGTATGTGATCGGGCTGAAGGAGCCGCAGGCCACGAAGACGAGCGGAATCCGATCTGCCCGCGTCTGCTGCCTCTTATAGCGGTGAGTAGGGAACTGGTAATTCGCCAGCGTCTGGCTCGACACCGAGTCGTCCATGTCCGGTGACGGAGGCCGCGACTGGCTGGGGGTGGATGGTGTGGTGGTGGAGGCCATGATGGGGTATTTGGGGTTCGAGCAGCGACCTGAGAGGTCGGTCTGCGCCGTTAAGTTCTTGCGAGGCTTCTGGGTAGATGGACTGCAAGCAGCGTCGTCGTCGATGGCACGGGTGCCTGGCGATGTGTCGTCGTCTGCCTGCCCCGCAGCGGCGGATGTCGGCGATAGACCCCGCTGTGCGGTCGGACGGATGCGCCGATACAGAGACGGTTGTGAGGGCTTGGATTGGAGGGGGTGAATGGAGTGAGGTGCGTCTAGTCGGGACGTTTGCCGGTGAGGGGAAGCTGATGGGTGCTGAAGAGATTGGTTTAGAGTTTGTTGGGGGTGGTGGTGGTGGTGGGTGAGTCTTATCTTGGTCCTTTCTCGGCAGTGGGGCGGGTGGCTCTGCTTATGGGGGAGTTTTGGTTCATGTACCTGTCGTGCGGTGCACACGTGAGGTGGCGACATTCCATCACTTGGCATCGGATTACTTACTCCTGGCCGCTAAAAAGATTGATATAACAGCTATGAATACGGAATCCTAATCCCGAATTCGCAAAAATTGCTGCCTATAAATTCTTATCTTTCTGCCTCTTGCCACTGTAGCCGTATGACGACGCGGCGTGCGCCGATGGCATAATCACACTGCATGAACATGCAGTGGAACGCATACACTCTGGTTCATTCGCCAATGGCCGACATAGGCGAGGAGACTGCAACACATACGAAACAGCGAATTTGGTTGGACGAATAGACCACACGGCATCTATACGTATGAGGATCGTTTCCTCATTAATAAGATAAAGGGTAATTATAACGTGGGCAGTCAGACATTTTTAACAACAGGCAGACAGTCAGGTAAATTACTAAAAATTCTGCATTCATCCCCTCATCCTCCTCCTACTCAACCTCCCCGATCACCACGACCACGGGTATTTTGTCTATCTATAAATCCACCACTCCCTTCCACTCCTGATTATACAAAACGCATCCCCAAGCAACATCTAGACTATCATAGACGTAACAACAGCCCCCATAAATAAAGAAATACATTAGTTTTGAGAAGTGTGTGATCCCCCATCAGGGTATGTCAAAAGGAAAAATCGACGGATGATGATAAAAACAAAACTGCAAGAAACATGATAAGAAAAAAAAGCGCCGTGTGCTATGTTATGCATATGCGTATGCCGTGCGCCTCCCCCCTTGCGTCACGCCCCTTACAACCAACTCCCCCCTTCACTGCTTCTCAGCTATAATCTCATCGGCAGCAGCCAACTTATTATCCCCACGACTTCCCCACGTCCTCCTCTTTCCCCTGGCACTGTCGCGTGTGGCGGTCTTCTCGAGCCCACCAGCAGCAGTAGTACTATTCCTCGTCCTGCTCTTCTGCAGCGCGAGCTCCTCCTCAGTCGGGGGCTCCTCCTTCCCGCTGTTCTTGGGCACTCTCGCGAGCCAGTAGATGAAGACGGCCATGGCGGCGTTGAAGAGGACGTATCCCTGGAGGATACCGAAGTTGCGCCAGCGGTGCGAGTACTCGGAGCTGAAGAGCTTGAGCAGGTCGTTGGACTTGCCGATGCTGCAGTACTCGCAGTCGGACGTGGCGCTCCCGTTGACCAGGTAGCCGCCGGCGCCCGTGATGAAGGCGTCCATGAACTCTGCGCAGGTCTTGCCGGCGGTTGGGGTGAGGTGCAGGATCTCGCGGGCCTGGCAGTGGACGTCGACGTTTGCGATGCCGACTGCCAGCATGCCGTCGACGAGGTAGCGGAAGGGCGAGAGATGGTACATGAAGATCCAGAAGCGGGGCATGACGGTGGGGCTGGCGAGGACACCGCAGAAGATGAGGCAGAGGGAGAAGAGGAGGTTAGCGATGTTTCCGCCGGCCTCGGCGGTCTCCATACCGGCGATGATCATGGTGCTGAAGGTCGAGGTGAACATGAGGAAGGACCAGACGAAGAGGAACATGAGGGCGCCGCGCTCGTGGAATTGGCCTGCGGCCTGGGCGTTGCGGTGCATGCCGATGGGGTAGTAATAGGTGGCGAAGAGGATGACGGCCATGAGACTGTTCCATGGGAGCTCGACGATGATGTTGGACACGATGAAGATCTTCCATGAGTATGTCTTGGATGGGCGTTCGCGGACTTCATACAGAGAGCGTTGAGTGACCTGTGAGGAGCAAGTTAGCTATAAGTTACTTCAAATCTATTGGGGTAAGGGGAAAACGTACGAAATGCGGCATCATCTGCTGCACCAAGTTTCCGAAGATAGTCAAGAGCATGAAGATGGAGAACAACTGGTTCTGAATGCCCTGCATCGACGTCGGAGCATCCCAGAACGAGAATCCAATGAACAGACCACTCGACGTGCACAAGAACGTCTTGGAGTACAGGTACGATGGCGTGCGCCAGAACTGCTGGAACACTCTCTGCGTGACGGTCTGGAGCTGCAGCCCCATTGGCGCTGCGTACTCATCCAGGCTGGTCGGGTCGGTCTCCACCTGCTTCTCGATAAGCTGGCGGCGCATGTCGGCGAGCTGCGCGCGCACCTCGGCCTTCTCGACGGATTCGTTCCATGCTACCGGCCAATCGACCGTTGTTGTGGACCCAGGGGCTGCACCAATGACTTCCAACATCCACTCGGCGGGGTTCTCCTCGATACCACAGGGCCGCGCGCCGTTGCGAACAAAGTAGTCGGTAAGGATAGATGACCTCTCGCCAACGTCGCCGAAGTAGACGGTCCTTCCGCCCTTGGCGAGGAAGAGGAGACGATCGAACTCTTGGAACAGAATAGCAGAAGGTTGATGGATGGTGCACAGAATGGCTTGGCCGTTGTTGGCGAGCTTGCGGAGGAGAGCGATAATAGACCAGGCGGTTTGGGAGTCGAGACCCGAGGTGGGCTCGTCGAGGAAGAGAAGCAGGGCAGGCTTAGCAGCGAGCTCAACACCGATAGTGAGACGCTTGCGCTGCTCGACGTTGAGGCCCTCACCGGGCACACCAACAACAGCCTCGGCGTACGTCTCCATCTCGAGAACCTTGATGACCTCGTCCACATACGCAATCTTCTCGTGCGCGGGGGTGGTCTTGGGCTGGCGAAGCAGGGCGCTGAAAGTCAACGCCTCGCGGACAGTGGAGGTGGCGAGATGCAGATCCTGCTGCTGGACGTAACCGGTCTTGCGCTGGAATCCGCTGTCACGCTGGCGGCCGTCGACGAGCATCTGGCCCGTCACGACACCCATTGTAACACGCGAGGCGAGGACATCGAGAAGCGTAGTCTTACCAGCACCCGAGACACCCATGAGTGCCGTCAGCGTGCCCGGCTTGACCCATCCGTCGACGTCGTCGAGGAGGCGGCGCGGTTCCTTCTTGATCTTGATATCGTAGTTCACGCCCTGCCAGTGGAAAATGGCAGTTTGTCTCTGGATGCTAGGCGGGGCCTCGCCGGCCGCGGCGTGCGTGGCGGTGGCCGCAAGAGTGTTGGTATTAACGCGGTCGTCCAGAGAGCCTTCCTCATCATTCGCTTCGGATGCAAGCTCGGGGACCTTGCCACGGGGGAACAGGAGAACCTCACCCTTGGACTTCTTGGCCGAAATCCACTCAGTGGCAAGGAGATGAACGACGCAGCCAAAGACAACGAGAGCCCAGAGGATACCAAGGTTGCGCCAGATATGGCTGCGCTCGTATCCGTAGTTGACGCGGAGCCAGACATCGCCATCGAGGACTTCCGACCCTGCTTCGGCACCGGTCGTGACACAGACCTTGTTTGCGATGGTGAGTTGTTCGTAGAGTCCGCCACGGGGTACGAACTGTGTGCACGGAATCTTGCGGCCGGAGAACTCGTTTACCATGAGCGCCTCGAATGCGTACGCGACGGGATCGAGGTAGTTGATCCAACGGAACCAGGGGTGCATGTCAACAGTGGGGATGGTAAAGCCGGTGTAGATAATAAGAGCCAAAATGATGACAGCCGCAGGACCAAGAGCTTCGGGCAGACTGCGCGCCATGGATCCGATGGAACGGAAGAACATAGACATGGCCATGACACAGGAGAAACCGAAGAGGATGAAAGTGAAGAAGGCCCCTGGGGTGCGCTTCAGGTTCGTCATAAAGTAGAGCGTGATGTTGAAGAATATGGACGAGCCGATCTTATTCGGCATGTCACAAATCATGGATGCGATAGCCTCAGCGAACGGATGATAGAAGGCATATTTCGTGTGCTTCTCGACAATCGGACGCTGTGCGAAGAGAGTCAAAATTTCGAGGGCAGAGCTGAAGGCGTTGATCAAGATGGCGAAGAAGAGGAGAGCGCCCTTGCTGAAGAGCGTCTCGGTGTTATCCTCGAGGTTGAAGAAGACAGATGCAATGACCAGAGCCATAACCGTGTTACCGAAAATTCCTGCGAACAGAAGCGACATGTCACCCCTCAGGCGCTGGAAGCCACGCGTAACGCAAAGCTTGACCTGCATGGGGACGGAGATGGTATACGGCGACTTGATGCGCTGGCCACTTGCCTGCTGGGCGCGACGGCCCTCCTTGAACTTCTCGAGGTGGTCGCCGCCGATGGGGTACTGGGTCTCGAACTCCTCGATCTCGCGGAGCAGCTCGGCGCGGTCCGCGCTCTTGTGCCAGGCTGCGGCAAACTCGTCGGGGGTCTTTGGGGTGCTGTGCTCGAAGCCAGGGCGGACAATGCGCTCGAGCGGGCTGGTGAGGGAGGTGAGGAAATCGGCGGTGGTCTGGCGCTCGGGGCAGTCGAATCCCATGTTCACGAAGAACTCCTTAGCCTTATACTTGTGTCCGAAGTAGATCTGGCGACCCTCGTAGAGCACGGCGACCTTGTCGAAGACGTCGTAGATGGATTGGGAGGCCTGGTAGATGGCAACAATGGCAGTAGCGCCACTGATGTTGGTCGACAGCCTCAGAGTCTTGACGAACTCGAGAGCAGTCGCGGAATCCAAACCACGCGTGCTGTTATCCCAGCACTGCAGAGGCGACTGGCCCACACAGCACTCGGCAATGGAAACACGCTTCCTCTCACCACCGGAAACACCACGGATGTAGTCGTTTCCAACATTAGTATTAATGGTATGCGACAGGCCAAACATGGCCATGACCACATCGCGCATATGCTCAGCATACTGCTCGCGCGACACGCCCGGAATGCGGTTATTAGGGGCCCTGGCCAGCGCTGCGAATTTGAGCGTCTGTCCAACGGTCAACTGCGGGAAATGCACGTCAACCTCGGCCTGGTAGATACACTCGCCGCGGAAGTCGTTGTGCATCTGCTGGGCAGCGATACCCTGGTAGTTGATGGTGGAGTCCTGGTCGATGAAGAAGCCGTTCGTCTCACCCGAGATGGTCTTGAGCAGCGTCGAGCACCCACTACCGGGGCGCCCGAGCACGACGAGCATCTCGCCGCTGCGGACGAGTCCCTCAAAGTCGCGCAGAATCTGAATCTTGCGCTTGCCCTTGCCGCGGAGCTTGTTGATCCATCCTCCGACCTCGAGCGGGTAGTTACCAAAGGTCTTTTGGTAGTCCGTCGGGTTGCCGAAACCGTGGACGTTGAGGTTCTTGTATGCCACGCCCGCAGTGCGCGTGGGGTAGCGCTCTGGGTCGCGGCTGGTGATACCGACGAGGGTCTTGGTCCAGGCTCGCGCGTTGAACTTCTCGTTGTGCGGGTCGAGCGTGGGGTTGGTGGAGGTGAACGGGTTATGATGTTCGCCGACCTCGTTGCGGACGGAGGCGTTGGTGAAGGTGCGCGCGAGATCGGTGACATGCTTCTCGTTTTGCTCGGAGGAGTTGGTGTCCGTCTCGTCGTTGAGGGTGTCCTCGGTCACAGGGCGCTCGAATTCAGCCTTGTGCCCAATGGCGTTGGCGGCAACGCCTTGTGCCTCGGGGAGCACGCCGAAGGCGCCAGGGACTGGTTGAGTCGCCATGGCTGCTGGTGGTGGTGGTTTCGTCTCGCTCTTGTGAGAGGAAGGTAATGAGAGTGGAGGATCCGGAGATCAGAGGCGTAGCAGTGAGGTGAGACCCATGCAGTGAAGAGTCCGTGAAAGAAGAGAAAGGTTTAAAGGCGGGGATTAGGAAGAAGATATAGTGAATAAAGAGGGAAGAAGAAGAGAAGGAGGGGAGGGAGGAGAAGATGAGTGAGACGGGGTCGGCGAGCTGAAAAAGAAGGAGAAAGATTGGACGACGAAGCCAAGACGGCGGTGATGAGGGCGGTGCTTGTGAAAGGTCCCCGGGAGTCGTAGTCTAGTACTTTTATGAAGTACACGGCTACGGAGAAGACGTGGCCCTGTTTACATTAGGCGTAGGAAGAGGTGCAGAAGTGCAGAATCTAGCCATAAGCAGACGAAACGGAGAGATTACAGGGCCCCTCTATAGAGTTGGATATAGAAAGTACAGTCAGATAGCGTGTGATGGGG